>JAZGLO010002358.1:0-30596 GCA_036873155.1 Biomphalaria sudanica | reverse complement strand
GACAAAGACAACATCAGCTGCCTTATCCAGACATTCTGAAAATGGAAAGTGTTATCAAATATTTTGTCAATGTGGAGAACAGTAAATTATTGATTTAGCATTCAACTGAGTGCTGAGAGCACTGCTGACCCCTATGGTCATGATATATAGACATCTGTGTGTCTGTTTGTGTGTGTGTTACTTCGTACTTCGTGTGTATACAATAGTGTCTCTATATTTTAGGTACAAGTGGAATATATATATATCTTTGGCATGGCATTCACTTACAAAATAACTTATTTTCAGAGAATAAGTCTACTTTTATCTGTATTGTTAATGACATGTTTACCCCTACTGGCGCTACAGAATGTATATTGAAAGAGCATAAGTAGTTTTCCGAAGATCTCGAGTCTTCGGCTTCACCCTCTTCTGGGATTTTAGGTAATTCAAAGACATTTCCAAAGAAAACTTCCCAAAGAAAGAGACCTTCAGACAAGGTCGGAGACAAGACGCGGCCTCTGATGCTAGAGAACGCTTTCTCATTGGTCAGTTTCCAGGAATGTTATACTCTTCATTGACACTAGCACAGGTATGGGCTACAACGAATGTTTAAAATACTTGACTTTGAAAAAAAAATCTTTGAAATCTAGAATATAGATCATTGATAAACAATAAAATTTTATATCTCAAAGATTGTAACTTGTGAGTTTTGATTTACAATAGAGTTCAACACATGGTAAAAGTTGAGTTCATTGAAGGAACCAGACAACTAGTAGCCTAAAAGTTACTTACCATGGACAGTCTCTTGAATCTCATGATCATGATTATCTAATCAAAAACAAAATAATAATTATTAGCTTTTATTTTGTTAGTTTTTTTAAATAGAATTTAACATTTTAAATTTGAAGTCTAAACAAGTATTTTACTTATTTATTTCACCACCGAAGACATCCTCACAATATTTATCTGAAAAAAATATTTTTAAAGGATATTCCCTTTCAGTAGTTCAATAGGACATACCTCGCCCCCCCCCCCGACCCATAATTTCTAATTTCTCAACGCTACCTATAATGAGATCACTGTATTAACTAAAATGACATAGACAATTCTAGCAAACCGTTTGTTAGTATGATACACCGTAGCATCAGGCTAATCTCGTGTCACTTGTTATATTTGTATTCAAGCCTTTCATATTCAACGATCAGTTTTATCATTTTTTAAATCTGAAATAACTTTTTGATTCTTTCTTTCTTTTCTATGATGCATTCGTGCTAGTGCGTATGTGTCCCGTCGCTCATTTCAATGACTTTGATAAAGTGTCCGATTAATTAAAAACTTACAAATGCTAAATTTCTTACTTCATTTTTTGTATTCATAAATAATGTATAAACAAATTCTGCTACTTACTGTGACAAGCGGAGGTAACCAATGTTTTGATAATGCTCTGCAAGGCTTCAAAGTTATCCACCTTGAACACGTGACTGTGTTTGGGCTCGCTGGCCACAGCCCTTAACTCAAACGTGTTGACGGAGTGACCAACACCCACGCTAAAAATCTCAATGTTTTTACGCCTGGCCTCGGAGGCCTCCAGCAGCGTGGCATTCTCGTCGTCCGACCTTCCATCCGATATAAGGATGATCTGATGCTTCGCCCCTGGCCGCCCACCATGTTCGGGTCTGAACATATTTGTGTGAACGTGACGTAGGGCCAGATGGGTCCTGGACAGTTCGGCCAGATGTTTGATATCACCGACAGCTATCTTCAACTCGTGATTGTTGTTATACTCCCCAAGCCCGATATTCTCGTGGTGCGAGGCTCCGATGGAGACCACGCCAACCTGGATTCGATCATTGCCGATTGGGAAAGAGTCGATCATCGCTTTCACGAAAACCAGCTGACTCTTGAAATCATCTTTGTGAAGGCTGAATGAAGAATCTATCAGGAAAACAATGTCGGAGACCATTTCATGACACTCTGTTGATTCACAAAGAACATAATGAACTAGTTTCTTTTTACTGACCAAACATTAGACATTTATAAAGTATACTAGTACAAACTGACCTTTTTTTAAACTTAGATCTATCTATAAAGATGAAAACAAAAATTCTAGAACGAGCATAAGACAACGAAGGATGAACATGCTATTTTAATACAAATAAGTGTTGCATATCTGCCCTTCTAGTCGATCTCTGATATGGTAATTATTTTCTCAATATACTATGTATTATTTAAAGGTTACTTGTATTTAAGACATTCTAGTAAGATCTAAATACAAGGTAGTCAGTCAGCTGGTTATGCTACACATTGAATCAAGTTGAAACTTTATACAATTATTCATTGGCGTACACCAGGGGTTCTCAACCAGTGGGTCGCGACCCCCTTGGGGGTCGATTGACGATTTGCCAGGGGTCGCCTAAGACCATCGAAAATAAGGATTGTTATTGTCTATTCTTCTATTTCTGTATGTGTGCGGTGGTAGCGGAAGAGTGAGGGATTGTAAAATGGGGTCGCCGAGCATAAAAGGTTGAGAACCGCTGGCGTACACCATACAGGAACCAATAAAAAAAATTTACCCGTTTGTCAATTAATTACTGGTTATTAATTATTTCATTGTATTACCATCAAGGGAAACTAATCCGTCAGTATTCACAGATATGGCTACATTTGTCGGGTTTTGGCCGCCTAAATAATTGTATACGTTATTTCTCACACACCCATTCTCGGATCAAGTTGAAACTTTAAACAATTATTTAGTGTACCTAACAAAACATGAATCAATTCTTAACAAAAAAAAAGAACCAATAAGTCAATTAATTATTGGTAATTAAATATTTTGTTTGATATCGAAAAATTGAAATATTTGTTACATTCTTGAGCAGGGAATGGGAGGGGATTGGCCTGGAACGTAAGACTAGCGCGACCACAGTACGAAGTGCATACTCCACGACCAGGTGGCCAACTATAAAGTACGAAGTGCGTACTCCACGACCAGGTGGCCAACTATAAAGTACGAAGTGCATACTCCACGACCAGGTGGCCAACTATAAAGTACGAAGTGCATACTCCACGACCAGGTGGCCAACTATAAAGTACAAAGTGCATACTCCACGACCAGGTGGCCAACTATAAAGTACGAAGTGCATACTCCACGACCAGGTGGCCAACTATAAAGTACGAAGTGCATACTCCACGACCAGGTGGCCAACTTTAAAGTACGAAAATGTATCTAGTAAGAAAGATGAAATTCTTTTAGCGAGCTCCAGATCAGTTCAATGAAACTTCAAAAGACTGGATATGAGTATAGCCAAATTAAGTTTTTGTTTTCATTTTAATTTTAAAAGTTTTACATTCAGATGCAATGTTTAGTCAGAATTTATTTGAATTTGGTTTGAAGACGAGCTTTCTAGAATACTAAAGACGAGGATTCAAGTGCTTTTTGTTCACACTTTGTGAGAACATCGTCAAGACTTTGGACCTAACTAAACAGTCACTTACCTCGAGACAAATGGAACGTCCTGACCCCAATCACAATCTATCAGAGAAAACAAAACACTTTGTGAAGAGGGTTAGAAACAAAGAGAAATAATATAGTCTGAGCGTTAATTCGCATTTGAAGTTTTAGTGCTAATTTTAAATTTAATTTTCTCAAGTAGTTAATTTACATAATTGCTATAACTACGAAACTAAAATCTAATTGGTAACATCATATGCAAGGTAATGTTCCCTTTCAGACCATGCGGTTGACAATATTCTTGATGCTTTGATAACATTCTAGTACTATTCATTGTATACATTGAAATAAAAAAGTTCAATTATGACTTTAGATTTGAATGTACCATCGATTAATTTTTCAGAAATATTTCTATCTTTTCATGATATGATTTGATTTTTTAACCTAAACAGAATATATCCTACCCATTCGTTCAGTGTAAACAAACGCTTCAAAGATAAGTAACAGTTCTCAGGACTTTTTCGAATTTGAAAGTCAAACGAAGTTACTAAGCAGCTTTATATAATTATATTCTAATAATATATTTTACCAGACTATATAAATAATAAAAAGATAGATTAGATAGATAGATAGATAGATAGATAGGATAGATAGATAGATAGATAGATAGATAGATAGATGAAAAAAATTTTCATTAATTTGTTTAATTTACACAAGACATTTCAAAGTATTCTTAGTCTTAAAAAAACAACTCACCACACTGACGTGTAATAAAATCCAGACCAACATTGTCTACTCTTTATCCTGAATTTACTTTAAAACACAACCTGGAAGATATTATTTTTAATTGTATTATTTCTTTAACACAGCATTAGCATATTTTTAAAATTGTATCTTAATACTTAGTGTTTAAATTCTATACAATACTCAGACATCGATTATTGCGTTGTCTGCTGAGGATGTCATTACAACAGTGATGGCTAAACTATAGTCCGAAGGCAACATACGGCTCGTAAGGCGTTGTTATCACGTGAATCAGCTTCGTTTGAATTTATATAGTTCACAGTTATAGTTATAGTTATTTAAGTCATTGGTTAATATGCATGACTAAATGCATGACGCGTAGGACGTAATCATCTTCTTTTTTGAAGTAACGTCTGTATTATATAAGAAGAAGATAAGACATGCCGAAATAGATTGGCCACCACTGTGTGTTGGGAATATATGTGGCCATCTTGAAGAAATAGGTTGGCCACCGCTGTGTGTTGGGAATAAATTTTTGCCATCTTGAAGAAATAGGTTGGCCACCGCTGTGTGTCGGGAATGCATTAGGTCCACATGCCGAAATAGGCTGGCCACCGCTGTGTGTCGGGAATGCATTAGGTCCACATACCGAAATAGGTTGGCCACCGCTGTGTGTCGGGAATGCATTAGGTCCACATGCCGAAATAGGCTGGCCACCGCTGTGTGTCGGGAATGCATTAGGTCCACATACCGAAATAGGTTGGCCACCGCTGTGTGTCGGGAATGCATTAGGTCCACATGCCGAAATAGGCTGGCCACCGCTGTGTGTCGGGAATGCATTAGGTCCACATACCGAAATAGGTTGGCCCCCACTGAACTAGAAGATCACATCGTCTGCCATAGTCTACAGTTCTTTTTTCTCTCACGCAAGTAGTCTGAACAAAGACTTTCGCAATGTTACTTCAGAATAATTTTTAAGAACGACACAGAAAGAAGTGATTTTGAAAACAACATATCTAACCATAGCAGAGTATAATTCCACGTAAACCTGGGAACAGTTCCAGAATTAATAATTTGTATTAAAAATGTAACGAATAAAAGGGGTACATCAATTCTGAATAAATTCCACATGTTTTAACCTGGTGGCTTCTTTAGTTTAAAATCAAACGAATTTTTTTTTCATAATCAATCCAGATTATTCACATATAGTTTGACTTTTTTTTTTTAATGTAGATCTAGTCATGGCTCCAATCTTCCTTGATCTTGTCTTCCTTTTCGTCTTGTATGCTGTACCCTTGGAAGTATTGACATTGAGCCACTCAGTTCAGAATTAAAATGAACTTAACTATTTCTTCTATTATCTTTTAAGGTAACAAAAAAAAACAACATCTAACTAATTGATCCTACACTTGTTACGTTGATCAGTATGCTTATTGTAACTCTGTGCTCTCCCAAGTGAAGAGGTAACTGTGTTTACTCCAGAAGCAGTAACTGGTCCAAATTAGCAGTACGATGACATGTTATCGGGAAAATGAAATTTGACGTCTTTACTTAATAAGACAACAGGAAAAACGTGAAAAATACTTTTAAAAAAAGACAATACCTCCTTTATGCAACTTATTGAGCGCTTGTTTTTCTCCAATGAAAGCTAGAATGAAAAACATGTTTTATACCCCTGCCGCTCCCCCTTGTCCCCGAGAAAGAATCTTGGTGAAGTGAATGTATAGATCTAGTACACCTTTCAATAGTCCAATGATAGACTTAAAAGACAATGCGCATTAATTTATTAAACTCTTGAATCAATAAAGCCTCACATTCGGAAATTTACGAACGCGATAGTCCTTTCAAGATCGCGCTAGTCCTTTCAAAACCGATTTAGGATCTAGGCCTAGATTTAGTCTCTTGCCAAATTTACATTTCTTTATTTTCACTTTGAAAAATTATATCGATCACACTTTAGTTTTCCCATCAACGAGCAAGTAATTCTTTTCTCAGCGATATACATCAACTGTTAAATTTTAAGAAAAATCGTTAGAGCCATTTTTGAGATCAGCTGTCCGACCAACCTCCACGAAGGAGTGACTTGAAAAGAGGTATTATAAAAAGTTACACTCTTTGAGCAAAATACCACTAACTGAGAACAATAAAACAGACTGAGAACTTGAGAAGCATTAGTATATTATTGTAAAAAAGATTAATAGTGAACAAAACAATAAAAAAGATGTATTTCAAAGATTTTGTATTTTAGCCTAAAAAACGAACAGTTCCTTTTAAATCTATCTCTCACTTAAACATCTACCTGGAGTTGGACTTATATCATCAATAAAACTCAAAATTAAACAAATTCTTTATTTATCTTTTAATCATGATTTAAAACATCTTTATAAAGAAATATTATCCTTATAAAAATTGTAAACTAAAATAATTTTTTGACCATCTATTTAGATCTAGATTTTAGCTACTTACTGAGACAAAATCTGGCCATCAAGATTACAACACAGTTCATTTGGTAACAAAATTTTGTCCGATGAAAGTTCACTTTTAAATTGTTTATACAGATTTAGATTCTAGATCCGTTTATTTTACTTCTAAATCTCCTTATTCTGCATTTATTTGCAATTTCGGTTTATAAAATATTTAATAAATTTATTTCTTCTAATTTGGTAAACAGATTCGAGTGTCCTATTTTTAATTTGACGGTCTACAATCCTGTCAAGTCCACTACTTATGTCTATTGTTTCGCATATCTAAGAGCACTGGTCACTGTAGTCGCTCTCCCACACCTTGCTCACTGTAGGTACATCTTGTATCTATATTATTTTGGCTTCATCGTCTGTCTGCGTGCCTTCCCCCTTATACCCTCCCACCCATTCTACTGACCAGTTTAATGCATTCATCTGATTGGATGGTATAGTTTAAGCCAAGGGAATTCCCCTTCGGAGCAATTTCTAAAAAAAAAGAACTTTAAATAGGGCTCTGATAAACAAAAAAAAAAATGTATACACACATTGGCAGAAAGAGAGAGAGAGAGAGAGAGATCAACACATAGTTGCACACATTCACTTGGCTCAAAGCAGACTGTTCACTTTATCAACCACGTGACGCGACTCAACGATTCCAGGCCTAGGGTTATCTCGAGGCCGTCGTGTTAGCTATCCATTGGACATATCAATAATACTTGACAGACACCAACAGCCTTAGCCACAATCTGCCGCGTTATAGTGAGAACAAAAAAAGGTATTCAACTATCAGCAATCCCTCACATAGCAACACATCTTCAACGCAACACTATCATTTTGAACTATGTAAAGCTTTTTTTTTTTTCCATGTACACCTCTCATGTACACCTCTCATGTCCTCCTCCTTGTTTATTTACGACTTACTTGACGGCAATAAAACAAACTAAAAATGTTACCATGAACTGGCGCCTCGTTGTGGTAACCATAAAGTTCCACGAAATGATTTTATCCTTCCTTACCACCCTGCCTGGCCAGAATATGTAAATCAAATTTCTTACGCTTCCAACAACGAACTGTAAGGATCCTAGACCACAGCCCGCGTAACAGAGCAGGACAGCTGTGTAGAGAATGACGATTGTCGTACTGACATCTTCGAATATATGCATCTACTTTCAATGTACAGGTCAACAGATACAATGGTGTCACGGAGTTAGATAACAAAGGCGAGTCTAATGATATACTTACTCAGTACTATATACACTACAAGATATCCCGACACTCTTTTGTTTTAGCACTGTATCTTTGTTAGTTGCTTTCTTAATAACGATAAAGTGGAAAGTCCTCCAGCTAAAGTAGCCACATGCAATACCGTTAGGCCAATTCTACACTAGTTTTCAAACTGTTCCCGGTGCGTTCTTCGTCCTAGACCAGAGTTCGCGGAGTCTTTTTATAGAAGAGAATTCCTCGACTTCAGCCAATGAAAACCGACTATTTAATGGTGGTGGGTGATTCATAACGTCATAGACAAGAATGCTCCGGTAAGAAGAAAAAAATGTAATGTGCGAAAAAAAAAAAGGGGGGGGGGCTACAAAATAAAGAGAGAAAGTAACCGGTCGACTCTACTTTTGTCTCCCCCATTCATTCAATAGGCGAAAGAGAAAACTAGGGGGGGGGGGGGGTTAAGACAAAAGGATGTAGATGAAGCGCGCGAGAGCTTACAATTGAAGTCAAGAAATGCATTAGGATAACAGCTTGCCCCCAATTCTTACCAACATACTTTGTACCTAGATTCGCTTCTTTTTTTTTTTGTTTTGTTCAAAAGCAAGAAGCAATAGTACATGTATTTTGAACAAGTTGTTTTCAGCTCGCCCTGTTTGGTTTTAAGGTGGATAACAAACTAGTTGATAAATGACCTAAGTCAATGGAGTAGCAAGTGGTAGAAGTAGACCAGTGGTTCAAGAATACAAGAAACAAGAAGGTTGAGTGGGACAAAAACCAAATCGAGTCACATCTTGTATGTGCTGAAAGCTATTCCAAAGTGTGTATCACTATTTACAAGTTGTAGTCAGTGGCGTAGCTAGGGTAGGAGGAGGAGGGAGGGAGAATTTGAAAATCCCCCCGCGCCCAAATGATTGTAAGAGTTTTTTTTCCATTCAATATTAAATATTACGCAAAATGCAGGGGCCCCCCAAAGAGGTCAAGCCCCCCCCCCGAGCCCACAAATGATGGCAAACTCCTAGGTACGCCCCTGGTTGTAGCACTTTCATACTTTTCAGAAACGAATGTTTAAAAAGTTGTCTTCTACTTAATTCGGTCACGAATTTTAAAAATATTTCTTACATTCAATTTAGAAAAAAAACTGGTTTTCTTACATTTAATTCAATTACAATCCTTTTAAAAATAATCATCTTTTAATGGCCTCTGTAGGCCTCTAACTATTTCAATCAGAAAGTAGTACACACTCAGAAAGATCATTACGTATATTGTGAGGGCTGCTTTGTGCATTGTTGATTGTTGACACAAGGTTTGAAACGGTAGGATCTATCAATACTTTGGGGTAATCACTTCCTGGCGCTCACTGAACAATTTAATATCGATTAGTTTGTATTTTATGTTATTTATTTATTCGTTTTTACAGATCTATTCAATTTAAGATTCAATAAACCTCATCGCCCAAACATACTCCTACTCACAGACCATCTTAGTCACACAGACAAGAATAATTAGATATCAATTAGAAATGAATTAGTTTCTGTTAAATCTGTCTCCAGAACACGAGCCAGATCACGAAGTGACGTCAGATAACAAAAGGTAAATTTAGATGTACATGAGTCAAGTTAGTATTTACATCGTGAAATGGAAAGGGGGGGGGGGATCCATGTGACATGTCATTTAGAGAAAAGCCGCCAGGTGTTTGCGACTTTTAGGTCACCTATCCGACATTAAGTGTGCATAGCCGAGAAACTACTTTAATTAGGTCAAATCACTTTCATTTGTTCCTTCTCTTTATTCTAGATTTTTTAAAAATAATGATGTGGTCATTTACGCAGTATTTTGGTGGCAAAACTCCATAATTTCTATTTGTCTGGTTTCATTCCCATAAGCCTCTAGCTAAAATAGACTTTATTGTTTCAATTTCATTTTTCAATTCTGATGTCCAGTGCGATCTCCGATGAAGAAGCATCCTTTAATTGCCACACCTGCAGGGATGTTATAATGAGATATTCAAATATTTCGGATCACCTGTGAATGGGTCAGGCTTTGGAAAGGAAGGGCCGGGCATATCTATTACATTTCTGATCCGACAGGGGTGCAGGGGGATATATGTTTATCTTTGGAATAAACAAAGCGCCAGCCACTCGCCATTTTATACAACTACGTCATGTTCAGTTGTTGTTTTTTTTTGTTGTTTCTTGGTGAGTAGCATTCTTGGCGCCGCCTTGTAGTTCTAATTTTAGATCAAGACAATGAGACAGTATAATTTGATGATTGCAAGAAAAACTTTGATTCCTTTTTAATGAAGTCACAAAGGTCATATAGTTTTTAAAGCCTCTCGTAAATAAATACTCAGTCAGATGTTCTGTTCTATTCGACGTTTACCCTTAAAGGTCTTCAACATCTATCGTCTTTACGTCTCTGTGAGGGTTACTATAGTTATAGGAGACTCTCAAACACGTATACTCCCAGTTTACATGGCTACAATCACAAAGCTAACTCGGCAGTATGCTCTGTAATTAAATACAATAATACTCTAGTTTTCAATCAACAATCGTACAGGGTTTTTTTTTGTTTTTTTTAATTTACCTTTGTTAATTATTTTAATAATACAAAGAATGAGAACAAGAGAATTAATTGTGTAGACATGTAATGAATTGTGTAGACATGTAATGAATTGTGTAGACATGTAATGAATTGTGTAGACATGTAATGAATTGTGTAGACATGTAATGAATTGTGTAGACATGTAATGAATTGTGTAGGCATGTAATGAATTGTGTAGGCATGTAATGAATTGTGTAGACATGTAATGAATTGTGTAGACATGTAATGAATTGTGTAGACATGTAATGAATTGTGTAGACATGTAATGAATTGTGTAGACATGTAATGAATTGTGTAGACATGTAATGAATTGTGTAGACATGTAATGAATTGTGTAGGCATGTAATGAATTGTGTAGGCATGTAATGAATTGTGTAGACATGTAATGAATTGTGTAGACATGTAATGAATTGTGTAGACATGTAATGAATTGTGTAGACATGTAATGAATTGTGTAGACATGTAATGAATTGTGTAGACATGTAATGCTACACAGCAATGCCAAAACAAGACAGACTATATTGAGGAGTTTCACGATCAATTTTTCGTTCCAAACAAAGTCAAGTACGATTGACTAAAAGAACACATTTCCAACAAAATAATAATTAAGCAAATAATTAGTTTATTATCAAGTCCACTCTCTCTATCCTGGGCAGTTATAGAAATAACGTGTACAAGACTTGACCAGGAGGATAGAGAGAGTGGACTTGATATAAGCATTGTAAAATTAGCTTGTGCTACAAGCAAAAAAAACCACTAGAAATGTGATTTTACAGTGATTGAACAGTGAGCCAAATTTATCCTATACATTTTAAATTACATAGTTCATCAGCACTTCCTGTATACTTTACGCCGGATACACCAGATAACTAGCTATATAATATTTATCCTTCAAGATGAAAATCTGTTCTATGTTACTATTTTATGGGATTACTGGACACTAGAATGACAGGTTTAATTGACCTAATAAAGTGATTTCATTACACGTACCCAGTGTGAAGGCGCCGATCACTAACAAGGGTACATTTTAAGGGGAGGTACACCTAAAAAATATATTTACGTTAATATTTATCAGAAATTTATCAAACTTGTATGGTTGATACAGTAATTCATCCTGATTTTAAAAACATAGAAAAAATGTGTTTGACTTTTGTGGTTGCCATGGAAACGGCCGCCATCTTGTTTTTTGTATATGATTTTTAAAATGCTATTTCTCTTTAACTAATAGACAAATATAAGTCAAATCTGTTTCATTAGAAAAAGAAAACAACAAAGAATAAAGTGACATCTCAAAATTTATTATATTTTAATATTTGTTTTTAAAATGTAACAGTAAAGTTAATCATTCATTTTTTTAAAGAAAAATATATATTTTTTTACATTCATGTCCATAGAAAATGAAAACCTAACAAGATATTTAAAAAATCAAGATGTCACATGAAAGTATTACAATAGATCTTTAAGTGTTTCAAATTTCATGTAAATATCTGTAATGGTTCTAAAGATATATAAATTTTAGTGAATGCATTTTTGGAAAACGGCCATTTTGAGAAAAACTGATTTTAAATAAAATGATGTTTGTAAAACTAAGTTAACTAACTATATTTGAATATATAAAACTTGTAAGTTAAAGAACAACATGTAAACTAGTGTTATTCAAAATGTCACATCATTAAACCAACTAGTTTTTAAGTTATAAGACTTTTAAGAAGACTAATCAAGAAAAAACAGAAATGAGAAAAAAAGCAAAAATTGAGAACTTCCATAAAAGATTTAAAATTGTCCAGATGAATATGAAACTCCTTCAGCTTCAATAAACTGCAATTCTTTACGTGCCTTAGCCTCCTTTCTTAACAACAGTCTCCTTTTTACAACTTGTTGTTTTTTATAAGCTGCATTTTTCAAGCGTTTCTTAAGTCTCAATAATCCAAGTCGCTGGCTGCTTTTGCTTACCTGGCAGTTGAAAAAACTTTTTATTTCACTACCAAAAGAAAAGCCAAAATTGAATTGTCCTGCTGCAGCTAAAACAGAAAAGTTAACTTTTTTTAGTGAAGAAAATCTTGATTTGCTGCAAATATTCCAAATACATGAATGAAAAGACTCATTCGCATTTTGAGTTGAGCCAAGCAAACATCGTTGTAGAAGTTGAGGCTCTGACAATCTTTTGTATATAGGCTTCAGATGTTCTGCTAGTAAGTCATAATTGAGAGGCGTATGTATATGGAGATTGTGTTTACCAGGCTTTACATTTTTTGCCTCACAAGACTTATAAAAACACCAAGAATCTGCACCTGAAGGACACAGATGATGCATCGGCCTCTTATCGGTCGAAAAATTGTGATACATGCTCGCAAGTATAGCATTTCTCATTTGCTTAGCATCATTATGTTTCCGTATCGCTCTAGTGTAATACTTGGACAGTTTTTTGATTGTTTGTTGTGTAAGTTTACCTACACCATTACCTCCAAGTGAAATTCCTTTCTTGCTACAATCTGTAACCAAATTACGGAGTGAAGTGCCCATCCTTTTCCCCACATGGTTGACACACTCTTCTTTTGTTATAGGTACACCTCCATAGGGTTTTATTTCACAGACTTTATTAAAGGCTTTAGAATCACCATCTGACAACATAGTGGTGTAGCGCAATTTGAACTTCTCAATAGATCTCCTCCACAAGATCTCGGCCGCATGTGTTTCCATCATTCCAGATGATCCTGAAAAATTTAAAACAAAAAGTTAATGGAAAGACAATAAACTGTTTTGTATGCTGTTTTTAAATAATTTAAAAAAACATGTCAGTATAAAAATGAATCTAGATTTTAATTACTGTAAAAGGTTTTAAAACAATAGAAAAATATCTCACCTGTATAGTTGATATCACAATCAGGTTTGTGGGATTCAAACCATTCTTTGTAGTGTGCAGGAGATTGTGCTTTTAGTCTAGTACCAGTTGTGCTACAAGTTTGGCAAAAGCTAGATAGTACTTCAAAATCAATGACATAGCCTGTCAATACATCTATGACACAGCTAACACCTATCATTGATTTATGTCCTCTGGTCATCCAAGTACCATCA
Source organism: Biomphalaria sudanica (assembly GCA_036873155.1). NCBI lineage: Eukaryota > Metazoa > Mollusca > Gastropoda > Planorbidae > Biomphalaria > Biomphalaria sudanica. The sequence goes on along the minus strand of JAZGLO010002358.1, from coordinate 17,066 downwards.
AATGAAATGGCAATGTCCAAAATGTCATCATCACTTAGAGCTGAATTGCTATTTTTGCATGTTCCTTTCTTACAAGTCGAATAGTTTTACTATGCAAAGCCTGACGAACATCTTCAGCATCCTTATAAATGGACTTTGTCCTGTTGTAGACATGATTGGCTGATAGACCCGGTAGGTCTAAATGTTCACAAAATTTGTTGAAAGTTAATGGTCCTAGTCCACACAATGAGGAGGCAACAACAGCAGATGTGTTGATGGAAAATTTTTTATCATTGAGTGAGCGTTCAGATGTAAAAACATCATTCACCACAGTGCCACAATTATCGCAGTAAAGTTTCAGTTTTAATACAAGTCCGAAACGACTGTTGTCATCTGAATGCAAAGTTAGACCATCAGCATTACAATAAGGACACAGAAGAGGTGAAAGCAATTTTTCAATTTGACTAATGTCAATGATTGTTCTATATGTCTGTTTAGCTGACTGGTCATTAAATAGAGAGCTAGAGCTTCCAATGTCCATAGCAGGAATATCAACAGTTTTTTTTTTGGAACTTGTTTGCAAAGACAACAACACCGACGAGTTAGCTGGAGTTGAAGGAGCTGGTGTTACTTTGTCTAGATCTAGTTCATGATCTTTTCGACATAGGCCAACAGTGTTCTTCATCTTGACAATCTTGCGAGCCTCTAGAAGTTGTTTACTTCTTTTTTTTAATCTTCCCATGGCTAGCACTAGAGCTAGAATGTCTAGAGCAGTAGAGCTAGATGATACTAATGCTAGTAGATGTGATGATAATTATGGATAAGACTTAGATCTAGTCAAGCTCAAATAAGAATGAACTTGAAGACAATCACTGAATAAGTCACAATCGTAGAACTTAGAAGTCTAAGCTCTAGAATATTATCAATATAGATCTAGACTATATATTTTATAAATCGAATCTATATAAATCTAGACTAGAATAATATGATATCCACAGGCAATCCAGCAGAGTCGCCAGAGAGACTAGTCTGATTAGTTATAGTATTAGAATTATTAGATCTACAACAATTTTTCACATACGATAATTTCAACACGCTGTAGACAGTTCAGCCATTTATTTTCGATAACCTGAGGTACACAAAGTCGCTAGGGGAATCCTAAGAATAGACCAATCAGAACGCAGCATTTATAGCGGGGCTATATTTACACCAAAACTAATCAAAAAGAGTACGTAAGTTTCTAAATATAGCGAAAATGTGCTAATAAAAGATTAGGAAGTGATGCCAAATCTTAAAAGACATTTGGACGCTGAACAAATTGATACCAAATATGACTATTTTATTTGCAATGCACAAAAATTTTTTAACCTGTAACTATGGAGAATTTTTGCATTTTCTTATAAAATCGTCATTAATATACACCCGAAAAATGTAAAAAAATATGTTTCAAAGCATTATTTAAAAAAAATTAAAGTACTTATCAAGTAAATAAATGGATAAGCTATCTAAATATGTTTAAATCTAAAAATCGATTTTTGGGTCCAAAATTTCGATTTCCAAAGGTGATCCTCCCCTTAAATAAATCACATACAAAAATTCCTCGTATCCATTTTAAGTAAATTTTAATACATGTAAAGTGGGGAAGGGACTCTGATCTACGGATATTGATTATTTAAAAAACAAAATAGTTTAAAACATAGATGCAGACCAATTTTAATTCTGTAATTAAAAACTATTAAGAGATGGAGGAACATTAAAAGAGATGTCGTACAATTAAGTGTAGCATCCGTCGTCATAAGTAAATCTGGAAAAAGTAAAATCAGCTTCCATGTAAAATTAAAGCTGCATTCCTCATTCACTGGTCTCCGTACTCCTATATGGTTGTGAGAGTTGGACACTGAACTCTGAGGCTGAAAGAAGAGTTCAAACCATTGTGGGTCAATGCTACAGACAAATGCTGGGTATCAGATACCAGATAAGAAAACAATGAGTCAACACTCTGGCTGTATTGGAGTAATTCCGGAATACCTTCAAGGTACAGTGTGGGAAGCACTAAGAAAGTGTCGTCCAAAGAAAAGCTGGCTGGACAATGTCACAGAATAGACCTGCCTCTCTTTTGAGACCCTGCTAAGAACGGCTACTGACCTGGAAAAGTGAAGGGATTTTGGGTACGCGAACTGTCACAGCACCCCTACGACGAAATTCAAGGGACTGGTGACGACAATGATGTTATACATCTCTATTAAATGCTAAGATAAGAAAAGATAGCAGCACTATGTAGCTCTACTTCTCTTGTATCATTTGGCTTTGTTCTAACATTGAATGGTGGACGCTGGGACGATGAACCCAAGACAGGACCGCCCAAGCAAAATATGGATCTTTTAGCAGACGAGAGGTTTTCCAGTCATGGGATGTAGTCGTCTAATTAAGGTTACCAATAGATATCTAATTGTCAACTATAATAAATGTCATCAGCGAATTGAAATATAATTAGTAATATTTATACGTTAGAGTGTGTGTGTGGTGTGTGAATTAACAAAAAAGTAAACATAATAATAATGATAATAATAATAATAATCTTTATAATCCATAAGGAAATTTGTCGTACTATTTGTGCATTACTTCGCGAAAGGTCAGTGCGTAGGCCCCTAAAAAAGGCAGAGAAATTAGACTGTCCTAGAACCGCCCCTGCCACAGATGAGAGGAGTGGAGATTAAAATAATATCTAGTCTTACCTTCAATTACCTAACACATTTTCTTGACCGAACTAGTCTTCTGCGTAAATGTCTACATAAGGTAATTTTCTGTGCGCGCGTGCGTGTGTGTAAATAGAAAGGTGGGCGTTATTTCCGCTCAATTCCGGCCCTGTCACTCAAGTCTGCACAACAAGTCTAAGAAAAACAAACAAGGTCAGGACATTTCCGTGACCCAGCAGCGGTGTAGTTCCCATTGTTTGTTTTTTACTGTTGCATCACGGGCCGTTATTTCCCCCCCCCCCATCCCCGCCCTTTCATTACGGAAGTCTATCTGTACTAGTCAAAACGAGGCTATGGGCATGAGGTCGCCAGTACATGTTGTTAGGTGATCCAGTGCGAAAGGGTTGCCCTCACTTCTGGTCATCTAGGTTGAAAATTCACTTTTCTAGTACGCTGGGACCCTTCTGTTGTGACTTGATGTGGGAGGAGTAACAACAAGATAGAGGGTTCTAGAATAGAGACGGCAATAAAACTTCCTGCGTGTGGTTTACAAGTGTCATTCAGGTTATTTTATACGGTTAATGTATCACTTTGGACAAAGAACTTACCAACAATTATATAAAAATCTTTATACTTACAAAAATATTTTGAGAAATTTGGTTAATATTTTCGGTCCCCAAATGTACATCTTTTCATATTCAATAGAATCTATTTTCATCGGTTAACGGACTAATTTATGGAATATGAAAATTGTTATTAATAATGTCCCCCAGTCCGTGGTGGAGTGTTGGAATCCTCGACAACTAGAGTAGCGAATTGTAACCATCTACATTTCTACTCAGTCGTTTAGTTCATCCTCACCCACTACATTCCATTCTTTTGACAAGCGTTCATTCATCTTAGTCCATTACATTACCCTCTTGAACTACCAATAGCAGTCTTTTTAGCGATCCCCAAAAGGGGAAAATACGCTATTAGTTTTGTGTGGTCTGTCTGTCCGACTCGTTTAGATCTTGTAAACTAGAAAAGATAGTGAAAATCCGACATCATAATATTTTAGAACATTCAAAGTTCTGATGCAACGGCTCATTTTTTCTTTTCTGAAAGCGAGAAATCTAATTTTTTAAATCCCTTATGCAAGCAGCTTTTTCATAAAAATACACCACTTTTACAACTATTCACAATTATACTTATTAATAGTGACAAACACGAGAGGCCGCTCTGAACTTGAAACAGTAATCTACCATATTTTTAAACACATTTATGCAAATGGTTTTAGATTTTTGTCAAAATAATACTTTTTTTTTTTACATTTATATTGCGAAGTTACGTAAGTTCTGTTATATTTACTACTACATGTACACAAAAATGTTTTACTTTTTTTTTTAAAGAGAACAAATCTATTTAGTATACATATAAGTTGGACATAATTTAAAACAACAATTAATAAGTAGTTTTTCATATTATCACGTAAACTGCAGCGCTGCTATAAGGACACTGTTGTCATAGATTAATAAATAAGATACTGTAGACATTTATTTATAATAACAATAATAATAGCAGAGACATTGTGTTTATACAAGTAGACATAGAAGACAAAACATTCACAACAAACAATGTCGCAATATAAACATATTGGCACATCCTTCCTTTTAAAGTTGTTATCACATCCTTCTTTTCAAAGTTCTTAACTCTTTCTCTCCTAACTGACGATACCAGCGTTGATTCCACCAGAATATGGTAAATAATTACGGAAAGAAAGAGTAAAGACTGATATCTACTAGGAACTTTAACAACTCGACCACTTCTGGTTGTCCTGACCGGCACAACAAGTTCTCTAGACGTTGGTCTATAACTGTCTGTTTTGTTTGTTCTAACAGTTTGATGTTCGTTGTCTCCATCGGTATTATAGTAGCCAGGGATGTCTTCATCAGTATCATAGTAGCCAGAGATGTCTTCATCAGTATCATAGTAGCCAGAGATGTCTTCATCAGTATCATAGTAGCCAGAGATGTCTTCATCAGTATCATAGTAGCCAGAGATGTCTTCATCAGTATCATAGTAGCCAGAGATGTCTTCATCAGTATCATAGTAGCCAGAGATGTCTTCATCAGTATCATAGTAGCCAGAGATGTCTTCTTCAGTATCATAGTAGCCAGAGATGTCTTCATCAGTATCATAGTAGCCAGAGATGTCTTCATCAGTATCATAGTAGCCAGAGATGTCTTCATCAGTATCATAGTAGCCAGAGATGTCTTCATCAGTATCATAGTAGCCATAGATGTCTTCTTCAGTATCATAGTAGCCAGAGATGTCTTCATCAGTATCATAGTAGCCAGAGATGTCTTCATCAGTATCATAGTAGCCAGAGATGTCTTCTTCAGTATCATAGTAGCCAGAGATGTCTTCTTCAGTATCATAGTAGCCAGAGATGTCTTCATCAGTATCATAGTAGCCAGAGATGTCTTCATCAGTATCATAGTAGCCAGAGATGTCTTCATCAGTATCATAGTAGCCAGAGATGTCTTCATCAGTATCATAGTAGCCAGAGATGTCTTCATCAGTATCATAGTAGCCAGAGATGTCTTCTTCAGTATCATAGTAGCCAGAGATGTCTTCATCAGTATCATAGTAGCCAGAGATGTCTTCATCAGTATCATAGTAGCCAGAGATGTCTTCTTCAGTATCATAGTAGCCAGAGATGTCTTCTTCAGTATCATAGTAGCCAGAGATGTCTTCATCAGTATCATAGTAGCCAGAGATGTCTTCATCAGTATCAGAGTAGCCAGAGATGTCTTCTTCAGTATCATAGTAGCCAGAGATGTCTTCATCAGTATCATAGTAGCCAGAGATGTCTTCTTCAGTATCATAGTAGCCAGAGATGTCTTCATCAGTATCATAGTAGCCAGAGATGTCTTCATCAGTATCATAGTAGCCAGAGATGTCTTCATCAGTATCATAGTAGCCAGAGATGTCTTCATCAGTATCATAGTAGCCAGAGATGTCTTCATCAGTATCATAGTAGCCAGAGATGTCTTCATCAGTATCATAGTAGCCAGAGATGTCTTCATCGAAACTCTTGTTTAAAAAGCGTTGATTTCTTTTGTAGGTTTTTCTTTTCTTCATTGTGACGTAAGATCTGGGTGATGAATGTTTTTAACGACAAGTGCTTACTGCCATGTTTGTCCTAGACGAAATCTCACTTTCTCTCCAACAAAGTAATCTTTAGGTACTCTTGCACGAGCATCGTATTTCCCTTAGCTTCTCATCTGTCGTTCTTTGAGTAATGTCTCTGCATTTTCAGCTACTGGTGGTTTTAATAGTTTAGGATCAGTTGGAATGATGTCCCTGAGTCTTCTACTCATCAGCAGTTGTGATGGTGAATACGGCAGTCCGCTTATATTAGTATTTCTATACTCGAGCATAGCGAGATATGGATCTTTCCCACTTTTGTATGATTTATCGAATATCTTATTTACGATAGCAACATACACCTGACTTTGACCATTTGATTGAGGGTACTTGGGGCTTGATGTAGTTATCTTAAAATCCCACTCAGAAGCAAACTCTTTATATTGGTAGCTGTTGAATGGCATATTGTCGCTCACTATTTCTTCTGGTATGCAATGTCTAGCAATAATACCTTTCAGTGCCCTGATAACACATTCTGGTATTTCGTTTTCCAGTCGTTTTATTTCAGGGTATTTGGAGAAATAGTCAAAAACTAGCAAGTAGTCATTGTTTCGCCATTCAAACAAATCTGTCCCAACCTTTTTCCATGGTCTGTCTGGTACAGCATGAGGTAGCAATTTTTTCTTCACATTTTTTTTTTAATGGTACACATGTTGAGCATTTCATTACTGTCGAAAAATATTTTTGGACAATACTGGCCAAAACACACTCTTTCTTGCCTTCGATCTGGTTTTCTCAAGACCAAAATGACCTGTGTGCCACTTGTCAAGAATTTCATTTCTCCTACTTGAAGGAATTATAATTCTGTTCTCATAAAACAATATTCCATTCTCTTCACGAATAGTGTCTTTAAATGACCAATACACTTTCACTGTTTCATGAACTTGATTTTTAAACATTGGCCAACCTTTTCTGACATAATTGCTCAATAACTTCAGTTTAACATCAGATTCAGTTTTGCGACGAATTTCTTTTCTCTTCTGATCACTTCCGGGAAACTTTTCTGTTGCGCTCTGATTTGTCATAAGCTTATCATCATCTGATCTCGATTACTCTTGACCACTTAATAGTTTATTATCTTCATGCAATTGAGAACCTGACCTACAAGTTGTTGTTAGTTGATTTCTCTGCATCAACTCTCGTGGAACTTCATTCTATTGCTTGACATCGTGTACTTCGACGTTTTCTTGCGCTTCAATAAGTTTCAAAGCAATCGATGTCTTGAGACCTAAAACTGGGTTTATTTTGTTCTTGATCACTTACAGATCATCTCTGACTCCCACATCGTCAACTTTAAATGTGACCGATGCCACTCCATCAGTTCTAATGCTTCTTTCTAATGATCGTAGGGTAGTATTTGAATGCTTTAGTTTCTAAAGAGTTCCACTTTGACTCTGATATGACATTAGCTTGTGCTCCTGTGTCAATCTTCATTTTTACTATTTTTTACATAATATTGACATCAACCATCCCATCCCGACTTTGACATTGTTGTCATTACCAATTGCCGCAAACCACAACTCACTTACTTGGCTTGCTTGACTTTCATCTTCTAGTAAATCAACAGCCTTGAGTGCTTCGAACGACAATTTGCAGCAAAATGGTTTCTTTTTTTACATTTTCGGCATGTCTGTCTAAATGCTGGGCAATTGTATTTTTTCCGTGAGATCTACCACAAGATCTGCAATCTCTTATGATACTCGTTACATGATTTTTTGCCATTTTTCCTGTGAGGTTTTGACTGTCTTTCTATCTTCTGTCTTCTTTAATTTATAAGCAGCATCTACATGTAGGCCTTTCATATCCCACTTCTGACACCATGTTCTGTTATCACAGATTAATAAATAAAATACTGTAGACATTAATTAATAATAACAATAGTAATAACAGAGACTTTGTAGACATTGAAGACTATCATTTTTATTTCGTCACATCCTCTCAAGTACTTTCTCACAAAACATTCACAACAAACAATGGCGCAATATACACAATATAAAGTACTTAACTAAAGGATTTTGTTTTTACGCGAGAGATTGACCTTTTACAAAACAATTGGATCAATTAGATATTCATTTAAAGACATCAGGTAGGCCAGGTTCACATCTAACTTCACATTCACTTTCACCTATTCTTTGGTCTGCTGGACCGCTGGGGCACCACACAAAATCTGTCAACCTTCTTTCTCCATTCTTCTCTGTCATGTGTCTTTGATCGAATTTCATTCTGATGTTCTTTCTGAAAATATTGAAACCTGCCTTTTTAGGTGGACCACTTCTGGGACCGATTTTGAGTTTGTGTTTCCACACAAACTGTATTTGTAACCTTGTTGTCACTCTATATCAATTACAAATTTAATTATATGACTGATCCGAACTAATGGCTACAAGTACGATTAATATAACCTTTGTTTTTTGTTTTTTTTTAAGTATTTGTTTTTGTATTTTGTTGTTATTAATTGTTTTTGTTGAACCCAACTTGAATGCTTACAGGCCCCATCGTCACTTTTGTGTGGACCAGTTCAAGGAGGACTCTGTTGCATGCTGCCTTTTTATAGAAAGTTTTAAAAATGTGGGAAGCGTGGTCGAGAGGCCAAGTGCGCTTGAACTTGGCTTGGCTACATAGAAGGGGGCTCGAGGTTCGACACCCGACTCGGGCAGAGTTGTGTTTACTGAGCCCCTAAAGGCAGCACGGAAAACCAACTCCTAGATACCCCTCCCCCCCCCCCCACTGGTCCACAAATGAGATTGGACCAAAGCGCTCTGAGCATGCTATAAGCATGAAAGTAGCGCTATATAAAAGCTATAATAATAATGTTAGCCAACGCCTTCATTCTCTACAGATGGCTTCATATCAGCTTGGTATTTAAAAAAAAGGTATATGTCTGCTGTTGGTAATGTAAGCTAAGCTTCCAAATGGCCTCGCAAATAAAGTCATGTAATTATTTACATTGTGGTGAAGAAAGAATTATTTTTTTAGGTGAAGCTTAAATTAAACAATCTTATTTTTTAAAAAAAAAGATAATTAAATATACATTTGTTAGTTTCTCTTCAGACAGTGTGTCCCAATCTTTTTTTTTCCCTTCACAACTCCTTAAAAAACTAGAAATAATTCGAAACACGCAAAACTTGAAAGTCACGCTTAAAGTCTACTAAATTGGTCATGCATTGATCAAAAGTAAAATGTTATCATTTAGTGTTATGACTTTAAAGCAAGCAAAATTGTTTAGAAAAAGCTTATCTAATTGGATGAACCCTATACTTACAACTCTATCCCTCAACTTTTAGAAGTTATTTCTCTTTTTCGATATCAAACAAAATTATTTATTGCCTATTCACTAGTTGTTGTTTTTTTTTTAATTGTTTCATGTTTTGTTAGGTATAATAAATAATTTATAGGTTATAACTTTATTCCGAGAATAGATCTGGGAGAAATGTCGTGTACAATTATCCAAGGGGATAAAACCTTACATATTTAGCCATATCTATTAAGACTGGATGTTTATTTCTCTTGTTGATATCAGACAAGATAATTAGTATCCAAAAATTACTTGACTAATTGGTTTTTTTTTTTTATTTATCCATGGCTTGTCTATGCCAATGAATAATTATGCAAAGCTTCAACCTGATCCGAGAATGGGCGTTGGAGAAATAACGTGTACAACATTTTTACCAGACAGACAAAGGGAGTGAATTGACAAAAGCTTTGTAAAAAAATAATTCCAATTCAAGTTTACTGCTTTGTTCTATGTGTAACAAAATTTAAAAACTTTAAAGCCGTATGCCATTAAAAGTTTGTTAATGCTTTGTGTTAGCTTTCTATTTATAGTTCTACTAAAGCTATTTGGAAAGTTATTTTGTAAAAAAAAGCGTAAGGCCCTTGGAAATAGAGCAAACTAATCTAAGTAAACTTGTGTAACATCACGACAGCACACTTCCTTTCTCGTTGCGTCTGATGTCTGTCTTCTAGTTTCTTTCCCGCCATATCTCAATTCGCACAGCCTTAGTCCATTGTGCCGCTGTGTTGTTTAGTTAGCAAGTTTGGCTGCTGACATGCCGCCCTGCTAACATTTCTGTTAAGATGAAAAGAAGCCTTGAATTGGTAAATAAACAAGCACAGGCGTTACATCAAGTCTGCGATGAGAGACTATTTAGATAAAAGCCAGTTCTGAAAAGCGCTTTCTATGTTCTCCCTGGTCTATATCGAAACACGAAAACTCAAACATTGATGCATGCAGAAAAAGATCACGGAGTTTCCAACGGGTTGTTTTCTTCTTTGCTTTCTTTTTTTCGTGACAAAACAATAAACTTTATTTTTCGAGGGAAAACTAAAAAAAAATAATGTTTTCTTTTTTTTTTTTAGTTATTAAAAATAAAAATACAATTTCTCAATTCTCATCAGTTCTTTCTTTTTTTTTTCAAAAAATAATCTAGAGTTCGATTTTTAGCGGCCCCCGAATGGGGAAAAGACGCTATTAATTTTGTGTGGAGGTCTTTTGTCCGTCCCGTTTAGATCTCAGAAACTAGAAGAAAAAATGAAAATCGGACATCATGATATTTTAGATCATTTAAAGTTCTGATGCAACGGCTACTTTTTTCTTTTCCGAAAGTGAACCATATAATTTTTTTAAATCATCTATGCAAGCAGATTTTTCCACAAAAAAATGCACCAATTTTCAAAGAAAAACTTCAGGGAAGGTGAGTTTTTTAAAAAGGTCACAGACTTCTTCATTAATAAATCAAGCTTCATTTATAGATTCGCGCATTGGTACAAAAGAATTGTATATAAGGTCGCAATGGCAAAAGTATCAATGGATCATTATAAAATATATTTTCAATGTATTAACTAACTCATGGAATAGAATACTGATTCAAATGTTGTTTTTAAAAAATAATTTTAATACGAACTTCGTTATAGTTGAAAGTAAAAAACAACAACAAAGGAACTACTTTTATAGCGCATAGTTTTAACATATTCTCATTATAGGCCTACACTTGGCAACAATTTAAATTAGACTCAATAGAGGCCTGATCCACTGGTGGATCGGGGGGGGGGGGAGGCGGACGAATTTTAGTAATGAAATCACACAATTTGGGTACGCATTTATTACTTAGGTTAATAATATATACTAAATATTTATATTTCAACCAATTTTTAGATTATTTCGCCCCCCCCCGCCTGTTTGTTGGCCGATTTGGTGAGGTAAGGAGGTGGCAATGGCATCATCCCACCCCCCCAACCATAAACTTTCATGTGGTGAGGTCGGTCCAATTTATTAGTAGAAATCACAGCTTGGTACAGAATGAATTAAATATGTATATGATTAAAAGTTGTTATTGATATTCAAACTAATCTTTATATTATATCGTTCCCCTGTTAGCCGATTGGGTGGGATAGGGGGTGGTCCTACTTTTATGGAGAAATCATAGTTTGTGAACAAAATTAGTTGAATTACTATATCATTTTTATATCATGTCGCTACCCATCTGGTATCTTGGCCGATTCGGTGAGGTGGGGGGGGGGTGATTGCTTCTACTGCCCTCCCCACTCTAACCCTCTGAGTGTTGGGGGGTGGTCCAATTTTTATGGAGAAATCATAATTTGTGAACAAAATTAGTTGAATATCCATATAATATTGATATTTGAACCCATTTGTATATTATGTCGCATACACACTCTAATCTAAAATTTTATCATTAGTAAATTTAAATGAAAAAGGTTTTTTACCAGGTAAGAGGGGCGATACATGCAATGGCCTTCGCCTATCGGACAAACCAATACTTTTTGAGCGGGCCCAGAAAGGGGAAAAGACGCTATTAGTTTAGTGTAACCTGTCTGTCCGTCTGTCCGTCCGTCCGTCCGTTTAGATCTCAGAAACTAGAAGAAAAAATGAAAATCGGACATCGTGATATTTTAGATCATGCAAAGTTCTCATGCAACGGCTACTTTTTTCTTTTCTGAAAGCAAAAAATCTTATTTTTTTAAAAGAAGTTTTTCATAAATTACACCATTTTTACAACTATTCACTTTTAAAAGTAACAAACACTGTAGGCTTTTTAGTAAGGGAAATTATTTTTTGAACACATTTATGCAAATGGTTTTAGATTTTTTATTGCTAAGTTGTGTAAGTTATGTCATACTAAATACTACATTTAGAAAAAAAAAGTTAACTTTTTTTTAAAAGAGAAAATAATCTATTTACTATGCAAATAAGTCGGACATAATTTAAAGCAACAATTAATAAGTAGTTTTTCATATTATTATGTGAACCGCAGCGTGAATTGATACTGTGGAAATCAAAAGTAAAGGAATTTTATTTTTCTACGGAGTTGTTTTTTTTTTTTTTTTTTTTTTTTTTTTCAGGTTTTGAATTAGAGATTGAAACTTTACGAAAAAATAGATAATCATTATAAGACATCAATTAGGTCAGGTTCACACCTACCCTCACATTCACTTTCACCTATCCTTTAGTCTGCTGGACAGCTGGGGCACCTCACAAGATCTGTCAACCTTCTTTCTCCATTCTTCTCTATCACTTGCCTTTGATAGAATTTAATACCGATATTCTTCTGAAAATATTGAAACCTGTCTTTTATTCCTGCCAGAGTGGACCACCTGGGGGGCCGATTTTGAGTGTGTTTCCACACAAACTGTCTTTGTAACCTTGTTCATTTTGAATTTTAGTTAAGAAATTACAAAATAAATAAAAAAAACTGCCACTTATATAATTTATCTTTAATTCATATATCGAGTCGCCCCACCCCTGTTCTGTAATGCCAAATGCATTCATTAGCAGAAATTATAAAAAGGAGCGAGAATTAAACGTTTTTACTCTACAGCCCCCTCCCCTTTTCAGACGAAAACATGGCGTTTTAAAACCGAATAGTCAAATATGGCGACAGAGTTTATGTACTTGCACATGATTTACACAGTTATATTAAGAATGACTTTATTTTGGAACTTTTGAATTAATACGAAATTTTTAGTATAAGAGTAACAATTGAGATGAGTCCTGAACCCAAATATTCATTTCCTAGTCACCTTTTTCCAACCTTTTATAATACTGATATTTTTCTATTGTATATATAAATTTGGGACTATAACTCATAATACACGGTGTACTTAAAAATGCAAAATAAAATTACGATAGAATCTAATTGGTCCACTTCATTTCTCCTACCACTTCCGAAATTTGTTGTTTCGAGCTTTGAATTCTAGTTCTGTAACATAACAAAGTTACAAATAGGCCTATTTAAAAAAATGTATCACTTACAAATGAGCTTATATATATTTTTAAATATTATTTTTCAAATTATTTTTTTTTCGGCGGTGATCCTCAAGGCCTTTATCTAAATATGTTTGGGTATCTTATCTTTGTAAGGAATCAATAGAATGTATTTGCAATGTAGTAAGGGCATGTAAATTCATTTTAGAATATTTTTGAAGCTAGAGACCATGGGAGAATGGCGTGTCTTTAACGGAGTCCCTATGTTCTATGAAAGTACAAATGATGATGATGATCTTCAAAGCAAAACATAAAAAAAAAATCAATAGTTGTCTGACAATCAAGATTGAAGTTTGTTCCAAAATGTTTCTACTTCCGTGACCAAGTAATTGATTATTTTGTTTGTTACTGGAAAGTGATGTAGTAATGTTTTCAGGTTGCGCACATGATTCCTCTTCCTTCCTTTAGAAATAAGAGAGTGATTGTATGTTAATTATACACACACACACACACACACACATATATATATATATATAAATGTATATATATATATTATAATGTTTTGTTTGGTGTAATGCACAAATTGTAAGACAAATTACCTTATGGATAGTAAAGATTATTATTATTATTATTATTATTATTTCTCTCTGGTTTTTAATCTGACTCTTATATCCATCACTAGCTCTCTCAATTTATCTTTTCTTTTTAATCATTCAGTCTCTCTTTCTCTCTCTCTCTCGTTCTTTATCTATCTATCTATATATCTATCTATCTATCTATCTATCTGTCTGTCTGTCTGTCTGTCTGTCTGTCTGTCTTCTGTCTTTATATCTTTTTCTCTCTCTGTCTTGAATAAATAAATAAAAATAAATATTTATGTTTTCTTTCTTTCAATCTTTCGGTTTCTTTTACCGTGACTCTCTTTGGATGTCCACCTCTCTCTCTCTCTCTCTCTCTCTCTCTCTCTCTATCTCCCCTATTTCAGTGCCAACACAGAATCACGCTGGACACACCCAACTGTTTGTGAGTTCCACGTGAGGTGGGGGAGAGGAGGACTCAGTAAGGAATGGGGGGGGGGGGGCGCTCCTTGCCCTATCTTGCCTTGCACCAACAGCTCATCCCTTATCTTACTGTTTTATTTGCATGTCTGTTGCTATCACACTTGTAGGTATCAAGAAGGCGCAGGACATTGGAAAATTCTTCTAGTCTTTTACCTCGCTACGAATACACCCTGGTTCCTGAGCCATCAGCCTGCCATCATTATTCACCGCTCATTAGCTACTTCACGACCTGCGTCGGTTATTAAATAGTCGTATAGGTGAACATTAGCATTGCGTTGTACGTCCAGACAACAGGAGAACATGACACACACAATTGTTAATCAAGTTCGGGTCAAAATTGAAATCTGCGTTTTGCTGTCATAAAAAATTATTTTGTACTCCTGTTTTGTACATGACACCTTAGTTTCATAATGTATTCTTTGTGGCACATTTGATCTCTGAATACAACTTTAATTGAGCTTATCAGGTCTCCGCATAAATATATGTTCTTCGATATATATATATATATATATATATATATATATATATATATATATATATATATATATTATATATATATATATATATATATATATATATATATATATATATTGAAACATTGGAAACTGTTTGATACAATATATTTTTTGTCTTCGATGTTGAGTGAATACGAGGCAAGGGTTTGACGAGGTGCTGATCATGTCATTGTTTCCTTTCCTATGTGATTTTAAAACATGTGTTTATGAATTTTGTTTTTTTTATTTAAGGTGCATATTTTAAAGGCGGTTCTTTAAGCAGCTGACCCAAGTAAATTAGTTTTCTTAAATAGAAATAATCCTTACATGTGTAAACGCAATAAATGTGCTATTTATATTTACTTTTGATTTATATCACATAAATACTTCATTTAACTATATAATCATATAATGCTGTTTTTATTTTCGATGTAATACAAGGAATTTTATTTTTTTGTGTAAATTGCCAACCATTGATTTGTTTCATAAGTGATCTTACATTTCCTCTTTTCAGATTTAGTCTTATACAGTTTCAAATGTAACTCAATCGTGGGTTGACACGAATCTCAAAAAACGGCTTTAACGATTTTTCTGGCGATATAGCGAGAGCTCGGTTGTTGTTGTTTTTTCTAATTAAAAAAAAATAAATTTTAATTTGATCTTGAGGTTTAGGCAATCTATATCTTGAACATACAAAGGTCGGCAGGTACTTTCATACCTATTCATTAACGAGTTCAATAAATAAATACATTTGGCGCTGTCATATAAGTCCGGTTCTATAGGCCTATCTTTAGAATTGTATATACTCTAAGTAGATTTATTTATACATGCTTAACCGGGAATTGTTCAGAACTGTTTGGGGGGAAGGGGATTTCGGGAATTTTTTTCGGATGGGAGGGTGAATCGGGGAGGGCTAGAAATGTTCCGTTTTTTTTTTTAATATCTCTCATTAATTATTTAGAGCGAAGTAATCGCTCCCACGAAAAGTCATCAGCTTCATAAATTCGGAATTGTCTTTTAAAAAAAAAAAAACACCTTTTTTTTAATGTTGCTTGTTAATTATAATCCTGAACTCCAAGGTAGTCAACACGTATCCTACGTGTATGTATGTATGTGTATATTATATATACTTCAGTACCGTCCTTAAACTGCCCATCAAGCATTAGCGCTAAATCAATGGCACTGCTGGAACAAGTCCCAATAAACTCGCTAACTCTTCCAGGCTCAATGAAGTAATGACTGCAATATCCAACCTCCCAACTGGTAAGGCACCGGGACTAGACTCCATCCCTGCTGAAATATACTCACTTAGCAGTTCAGAGCTGACAGCTAAACAAACACAAACATACCAGATAATGTGGGAACAAAAGAAACTACCACAAGAGATCGTAGACCCGGACTTTGAAGTCGATGCGCAAAATGTTCCTAAACCTGTATGTATTTATCAAACTCTTTAATGACTAAATACCCTCTGACGTAAGTCTGTTCCAGATAAAGATTTGCCGAGACCAAATTTAAAGTTAGAAGAGAAAATTATATATTAGAAGATACTATTTTAAAATATATATAATAATTACAAAACCGTTTTCCTAGTGTAGCCAATTAGCTAGTAATTTTTTTTTAAAAGATAATAATAATAATAATAATAATAATAATAATAATAATCTTTATTGTCCATATGGAAATTTGTCTTACAATTTGTGCATTACACCAAACAAACAAAAAACATCATCAACTGTCAAATTTCTAGGGAAATTGTTAGACCCTATTTCAAGAACAATGTTCACCCAGGTTCCACCTAAGTTTCAGTTTTCAAACGTGTGGAGGTATTATGAATGAATCTTTATCTGTTGAAATGTTATGAAGTTAGTGTTCTGTAAAGAAAAAGTCATAGTCCGAACGTTGAAAAGTTAACAGTCAGCTCTAATTAAAACCAGCATCCACCAAGGGTTTCAAAGATTAGAACATAGATGATTAGTATTATGGATGTAAATATGATTTGTCCTTTTGGGGTTAATTATTTGCAATCGCATTATTATATTTTGGGTGTATGCTATTTTGAATGTATTTCCTTTTCTTCTATATCTTATGTTAAATATGTTAATCCAATTCTAATCTGTTACATTGAATTTGATTATATACTAATTGTTATGTTGAATTTGAATATCATAATCGTATCCTGGTAAGTTATGTTCAATTAGATAATCACAACCTTCTATGCTATATTGAATATGACAATAGTATCCTAGTATATAATGTTGAATTTGATAATCGTATCTTAATTTGTTATGTTGAATTTGATAATAGCACCCTAGCATGTAATGTTATATTTGATAATCGTATCCTAGTATGTAATGTTGAATTTGATAATCGTATCCTAGTATGTAATGTTGAATTTGATAATCGTATCCTAGTATGTAAT
>JAZGLO010002355.1:0-13603 GCA_036873155.1 Biomphalaria sudanica | reverse complement strand
TGAGATGAACTCCTATTGAAAAATCAGAGCAGGAAGGACTAATCCTCCCGTAGTGCTCTGGCAAGAAACTTAGCCGTCCGGCGTAGTGCCTCATAGCTACCATACAGTTCGAGTGACTGCACAGACAGGTCCCCCCTTAGCTCGCGGAGCTGGGGACACTCGTACAAGACATGCGCCACTGTTTCAGCGCTCTCTCCACAGTGGCGGCATCGGGAGTCAAAGTTTGTTCGGAACCGGGCAAAGTATGCCCCTATAGGACAGTGTTCCGTTCTGCATTGTGCAATGATCGATTGCTCTGACCTCTTCAGTCGCCACCATGGATCGTCGCGATCTGGGTGACGCATGTGCTGCCAGACACTACGTGCTCTATCGGATTCCTCCCAGGACTTTAACCACTTCTCATGAATGAGTGCTCGGATTTGTGCCGTTGCTTGTAAGTACGTGCTTGGTGCTTCGAGGTGTGTGGCTGCCATTGCACCCTCCCTTGCGAGGGCGTCTGCCGTTTCATTGCCCTTCACGCCGCAATGTGAAGGCGCCCACTGCATAAAAACGACAGCTCCAATAGCCCGGCGGATGTTATCTGCGGCGCCGACTGCCTCTTCTATTACGGGTGACCCTCCCCCGCCGCCACCCATAACTAGGAGACTGGAGCGAGAGTCAGTGACCAGCACCACTGTAGTGGCGCTAGTTTCTTTTTGGAGCATTCGGGCCCTAATGGCCTCGAACGCTCTAGTTATCCCTGTAAGTTCGGCATCCATGGAGCATGCAGCGTAGCTGCATGGACCAGAGAGCCTGTCTTGTTCAGTCCGGTCGGGGTATACTATAAGGGCCCCATACCCCGATCTATCGGGGTCCCTCATTACCGACCCATCAGTGTAGCAGAAAATGGCATCCGATGGGTAGGATTTTATTGTTGAATATGCCAAATTTTTTAATGTGGCAGGTGGTAATCGCCTCTTGGTGGCTCCCTCTTGCCCTAAAAGGGACAGATTTATTTGTGGGGCCGGCAATCTCCTCCACGGGGGGCATGTACTAATCCTGCTAATGGGTATTCTGTCGGTGGAGAGTCCAGCTGTTTTTGTCAAATTGGCCGCTATATGGAGGAACGATCGCATTTTGATGCGGTTCCTCTCTCTCCACTGACGCACTAAGATTGAGGTGGGTAGCCTAGAGTCGCCCCTTTTATAGCGCTCGTAGGCCATGAGTACTGCCCTCTCCCTCCTAAGATATAGGGGCGCCACGTTAGTAAATATTTCAGCAGCGTTTGTTGGGCTTGTCCGAAAGGTGCCACTAATGAACCTTAGAGCCTGTGCTTGTACTCGGTCGAGTGATTCGAGGGCAGTCTTGCTAGCGTATACTTGAACTATATAGCTATATTCGATTTGTGATCTGACTGCCCCGAGGTACAATGTGCGTAGCATGTCAGCTTTGGCACCCCACTTTGTGCTGGCCAGCTTTCTTAGTAACGCTAACTTCTCCGAGGCTTTTCTTTCAACATCCTGGACATGCTGGAGCATTGACAGTTTTCTATCTAGGGTAACCCCTAGATATTTTGGCGTATTTTCACGTGAGAGTCGCAGCCCACCGAGTTGAAGCTCGAATGGAGCCTTGAGAATGTCGATCCCTAGGCTGAACAGGGACCAGGTCGTTTTGGCAACGTTTATCAGAATCTGCCATTTGTCGCAATACGAGGATATGGTTTGGAGGTCTGCTTGAAGTGCCGCCTGAATTTGGTCGGCTTTCTTCCCGGTTGACCAGAGGACAATATCATCAGCATATAGCAGCTTTTTTGACCTTAGTGAGCTGGGCAAATCGTTCAGAAAGGCCATGAAAAGTGTACAGGACAGGGCGGAGCCCTGAGGCAGGCCATTTAGTTGTTGTTTTGGCTTGCTAAGGGAGTGCTGGTATCTTGTACGTGTGCTCCTCCCTGACAGAAAGGATTGTATCCAATTGTATATCTTGCCCCGCACACCCATGGCTCTTAACTTTAGATAGAGGCCTTGCTTCCACACACGGTCGTAAGCCTGTTTTAGGTCTATGAATACTGCGTATGTGCTCTCGGACCTCTGGAACCCATCGGCCACTTCCTGTGCGAATGTTGTGACCTGGTCGATCGGGCTCAAGCCTGCCCTAAAGCCGGCCTGCTCTGGCGCCAGGATACCGGCACTCTCAAAGGACCACACTAGCCGCTCGTTAACCATTCGCTCAGCAACTTTGCCAAGCGTTGAGGTTAGTGAAATGGGTCTGTAGGACTCCACGTTAGTCGCGTCTTTTCCTTTCTTAAGGACTGGTACAATGATAGCACTCTTCCAGGCCCCGGGCAGTCTGGACTCTGCCCAGGTTCGATTCATAAACTCCAGGAGTTTACCTCTTGCAATGCCCCCAAGGTGTTTTACCATCTCGGGGGTTACCTTGTCTGGCCCCGGAGCTTTTCTGTTTTTACACTTTGCAATCGCTCTATCCAGCTCAGCACGACAGAAGGGCGCATTGCACGTTGCTTGGCTTTCAGGCTCATCTGGCTCCCTCTCGAGCCTTTTACGTTCTTTGTTGAGGGCTTTGGACATGGCTGACTTCTTTTCGGGCTTGCTGATTTTAGCAAAATATCGATTCAACAAGCCGGCCATTTTGGTTACCGTAGAGACGGGCCCTCTGGGTGACAATAGAGGGGCAGCCGTCCGCGCTGTGTCTTTGGCCTCTAGGTTTCGCAGAAGACGCCAGGCTTTCGAGGAGTCCCGAAGATCCATCCCGGCGCAGGCAGTGTTCCAATGGTCCGACCGGACACGTCGGGCCAGTTCACTCGTGGCTCTGCAGAGCCGATTGTACTCCCGCCGGATTTCAGGGGTACCCTTCCGTTCAGCAAGTCTCCGGGCTCGCTTACGTCTCAGGACCAGCTTATTCAATTCCTGAGACCACACACGTTTCTGCCTTACGCCGGGGTAAGTCCGCGGGACAAACCTCTTGGCCGCACCCAACATAGCTGCTGTTATTTCGCCGTATATGGTATCGACGTCGCTATCCTCCACTGCTAAATTCATAAGGGCAGTGTCGACTGCTGCCTCGTACGCTGGCCAGTTCGCCTTGGTGTAGCTCCACTTCCGCGGAATTTTTGGGGTTACACCACTGGCCTCTGAGAGGGCTATTGTGACTAATATGGGTCTATGGTCGCTCCCAATGTCGTCCAGGACTTGGAATTGTGTGTGAGATTCTAAATTAGCTGTGATTAAGGTAAGGTCAGGCCTAGATTGGCTGCCATTTCCGGTGTGATATAAGGTTGGAGGAGTATGCTTATTTTGCAGACAGAACAAATTAGAATTATTGAGGAGTTCATGGACTTTATGTCCCGACGAGTCAGTTGAGTCATAGCCCCACTGTTGAGACTTTGCGTTGAAGTCTCCTGCGATGACGTTGTGAGAGGTGATATTGGTACAGTCATATTTGAGACTTATTTCGTGCTTGGGAGGGTTGTACAGATTCGTAACCGTGAATTTACGCCCGAGTTTGTGTACTTCGAGGGTGATGGCGTCGGTACGCCCGTGCACTCGTGGACCGGGGACTTGTGTAGCAATCAAGTTGTTGCGTACATAAGTTATGATCCCCCGGCAGTCTGTGCATTTGCACTTAAATGCTGTATAACCGGTGATACTGGCGTTGCGTTTGCCCGTAAGAGTCTCTTGCAATAAAGCCACATCTATAGCCCTCTCGTGGAGGAGTTTTGAGAGCTCTAACACCTTGGGTATTACCCCACAGATGTTAATTTGTAAGATCAGGAGGGATCTAGTGTTAATGGGCCTAGTCCCTGTGGTGGGTTGGAACCCACTAGTGTCAGTTTGGGATGTTTGGGGGCCGGAGGCTCCCGTCACTATTTCGCTTCCAGTCATATTTGCCTGCCGTGTATCTGAGTCGGCAGGAGGTTGTGGCAGACTTCCATCAACCTTGTTCGGATCGGACCTCCGAAGGAGGTACGAATGCAGTGTTCGTTGAGAAGAGGACTTTGGTGGAGGAATTTTAGCCAATTTTTCACGACCTGACAAATTCCCCTTCATCGAGGCCGCGGGGCGACTAGTAGTGGACTTTTCGTGGCCGGGCCTGACGCCCACTACCCGGCGCGCGGAGCCTGTTCGGGTCTGCTCGTGCCCGCTTTTTCTCGTGTCTGTGCTTATCATGATTGTATGGTTAAGGCCGTTGGCGGCCTTAGTTACTGCTCTAATGCAGCAGCGTGCATGGCCTGCACTTGTGTCGCCACTAAGGACAAGGTAGGAACCTGTCCAAGCAATCACCACCACAGTTTGGCATATAAGTTTCCTGCAAGGCAGGAGTGGGGTGGCACGCGTTTCTCGATATTCCCAGTGTCAGAATTACCATTGGCTGCGGCGGTTTCCTCCACTAGCGCGCCAGGGAACGGGCTAGATAGAGCCTAGCTCGCGGGCGCCAACCAGTCCGTCCAACGCAGCCCGCTAAGGCCGCGCCAGTCAGTCCAGTCTTTGCCCGAAGAGAGACCCGCGAATCAGCCGAGTCCCAGGAGAACCCGACCAAACCTCGAGTTGGTGTCCAGCGCTATCCGCTTTTCGGAGAACCCGTTAGGTCTCTTACTCACCGTTGCCCCGGGGCCCCACAGGGGGGGGGGGCTGGACATAACCCCTTTGTTTTCCTTTTACACTTGCCGGCTGCTCATCCATCAGCGGCAAGCAACCAATACTCTTAGCCACTCCTTATAATGGAATGTTCACCCGACAACCACGATGAGGTGGTACTGGAATTGCCGAGGCCTAGCCAACCAGATTGCCCAACCCTGCTATCGGGTTGATTGGCAGTTAGTATGAAAATGTCATGTTGACCAGATAAGGGCAAACAGTTTGATCAGTGTTCAATTAAGTTAATTAAAAACACAATTTCTAGTGATTGATTTCACTGTATATTAAACAAATCTAATTTAATTGCAAGAGATGAAGAGTAGATTAAGAATCCGCTTGAACCCCTAAAAGTGTCTTTTGTTAAGTACACGTTGAGACAGAATTAACATAAAAACCAAAAACTGTATTGACAATGAAATCTAAATGCCTGTAATGGAGTATCTTAGAATGTGTTGGAAACACCTTTTGAAATAGCCTGAGCCTTAAAGGTTTTCAAACGGGCAATGTTATGAGCAGAATGTCTTCAATATTTAGGGGAAAATAATTAAAAATGTATATAATATCTTGATTAAGATTACAATTAAATTACATCCGAACATTTCTTTCAATACTTCTTTCGGTTATGTAGGCTCCAATCTCTTTACCCAAATCTTGAGACTTCATACTGAGATCTCCAGTTCTAATTCTCTATTCTTTGAACTCAGTACTTCAATACTTAGGTCCCTTGTTTAGGCATCTTTCTGTTTCACGTGTATTATGAAGCAAACACTAGCAAATGGCCTACATCATGGTAGGTCGCTCTGGGAATCGAGTCTATGACATCAGAGTTATTTGGACAGATGACAGCAAGGGGAAGACTATAAATGTTCAGGTAGTTTTCGTCTGGAACAATCAGCGGAACTGGTGACGCAAAAACACTTTGCATTAGCATTGCGTTAGGGTGGGGAATTCCCCCGAATCAGTCGCGTATCCGTCCGCCTAATTTAATTTTTTTACCAATTTGGCGTAAAGGTGAATGGATTCGATGAGAAATATTCCTGTACTAGCATTGCCCACCAGCTACGCCCGTTGATTTGCTCCGAGACTATACTTTTTTTTCCCTTTTGATAATGACCTCCCCCCCATTTTATTCTTATAAGAATAGAGAGGCGCACAAGTAGATGTTCCTCCATACATTCCTTGAACAATCGAATTCTAGTATTTAGTGTGTAGTATGTATTATCTAGTATCTATATCTAGTATCAATTATCTAGTATTTATTATCTAGTATCTATTATCTAGTATCTAGTATGTAGTATCTATTATCTAGTATCTATTATCTAGTATCTATTATCTAGTATCTATTATCTAGTATCTATTATCTAGTATCTATTATCTAGTATCTATTATCTGGTATCTAGTAGCAAGTAGCAAGTATCTAGTATTTATTATCTTGTATCTATTATCTAGTATCTATTATCTAGCATCTATTATCTAGTTTATATTATCTATTATCTAGTAACTATGATCTAGTATCTATTATCTAGTAGGCCCTATCTATTATCTAGTAGGCCCTATCTATTATCTAGTATCTATTATCTAGTATTTATTATCTAGTATCTATTATCTAGTATCTAGTATCAAGTATCTAGTATCTATTATCTAGTATCTATTATCTAGTATCAAGTATCTAGTATCTATTATCTAGTATCTATTACGTTTTATACTGTCTATAAAAGAAAGATACGCACCAAACAGTGCTATTGAAATTTACATACATTATGATTTTTAATATTGCTTCAAAGTAAAATCTTTTTATGTATCGGCTTAAAAAAAATAATTGGTCGAAAACGCGAAAATTTTTTTATCTTTTTATTTTTTTTAGCTAAATTGTAACCGCTGAGGTTTCAATCATGAAAATTGCTTAGACACATGGTTAGTAATAATAGTGAAAATGATCGTTTTCTGTCGTCCACCGCAATTAAAGTAATTTGTGATAGGTGAGTGGTGAGTGAATTAATCAATCAGGCCTTTGCGTATATACTTATTGTCTTAATACTTTGCAATGTGTGTTTGGTATCGGGTAATATTAACCCTAGCAATGTGTTAGGTAACCTAGGGGACTGAATAGTGGAGTGGTAGCTGACGCTATTAGAAAATGTCTTTTATTTTATCTTCTCTTTATTGGATCTATCTATACAAAAATGTTATCGACATTCTCCTGCTATCAACGAATTTCTAGATTCTCCTTTATTCAAAGGCCTCGGGACATGAAGGCACCATTGGTAGACAATCAATACAGATATTCCTCGTATTCTGCTCTATCCAAAGCCTATGTCACTCTCTTGATCGTCTGCTGACAGTTTTCGAGTCTTGACGTGCGACTCCAATTAAAGATGGACCTTGTTACACGCTAGAATTATTTTTCTTTTTATCCATGCATGTGTGTGAGTGTGTCTTTGTGGGTGTGTGTAAAGTGATGTTTCATTTCTTGACATGGATCTGGTTTACGTAAACTTCAGATAAATTAAAACACTGAAATTTTTTTTTTCTTTGATTGATTCAGCTCTAAAATGTAGAAACTGTAACCTCTATAGACTAAACCACTGTGACTTTAAAAATGCAACTGGGCCTTCTTTCTTCCTGTTACTGTTCTGTGGTCTTAGAGAGGCTTCCTTCCTTCTTTCTTCCTGTTACTGTTCTGTGGTCTTAGAGAGGCTTCCTTTTTTCTTTCTTCCTGTTACTGTTCTGTGGTCTTAGAGAGGCTTCCTTCCTTCTTTCTTGCTGTTACTGTTCTGTGGTCTTAGAGAGGCTTCCTTCCTTCTTTCTTGCTGTTACTGTTCTGTGGTCTTAGAGAGGCTTCCTTCCTTCTTTCTTGCTGTTACTGTTCTGTGGTCTTAGAGAGGCTTCCTTCCTTCTTTCTTGCTGTTACTGTTCTGTGGTCTTAGAGAGGCTTCCTTCCTTCTTTCTTGCTGTTACTGTTCTGTGGTCTTAGAGAGGCTTCCTTCCTTCTTTCTTCCTGTTACTGTTCTGTGGTCTTAGAGAGGCTTCCTTCCTTCTTTCTTGCTGTTACTGTTCTGTGGTCTTAGAGAGGCTTCCTTCCTTCTTTCTTCCTGTTACTGTTCTGTGGTCTTAGAGAGGCTTCCTTCCTTCTTTCTTCCTGTTACTGTTCTGTGGTCTCAGAGAGGCTTCCTTCCTTCTTTCTTCCTGTTACTGTTCTGTGGTCTCAGAGAGGCTTCCTTCCTTCTTTCTTGCTGTTACTGTTCTGTGGTCTCAGAGAGGCTTCCTTCCTTCTTTCTTGCTGTTACTGTTCTGTGGTCTTAGAGAGGCTTCCTTCCTTCTTTCTTGCTGTTACTGTTCTGTGGTCTTAGAGAGGCTTCCTTCCTTCTTTCTTGCTGTTACTGTTCTGTGGTCTCAGAGAGGCTTCCTTCCTTCTTTCTTGCTGTTACTGTTCTGTGGTCTTAGAGAGGCTTCCTTCCTTCTTTCTTGCTGTTACTGTTCTGTGGTCTTAGAGAGGCTTCCTTCCTTCTTTCTTCCTGTTACTGTTCTGTGGTTTCAGAGAGGCTTCCTTCCTTATTTCCTTCCATCCATTCTTCTATTTTTTCTTTAATTGTACAAAAACAAAAGGTAAAAATGGCTTCTTCTTTGTTTCTTAAAATGTTGAGAAGTTAGTTTGTGGGGGCGTTAGAGTTAATCTACAACGTTTCTTCTATTTCAACGATGAATTCAAGCAACAACTCAAACTATAGAATTAGTGATTAGTCAAAGAATTAGAACTAGTTTAACAGATGATCTGCTAAATGTAGGACCGCACATAAGTAAGTGTAGTTTTTTCAGACCATAGTAGCTTATAAAGATTTGTATGAAACTATGCACTTAATACGAGTGCTTGCATATTCAACTTATTACATCTCGTAGTCTTTCCTATTTATTTACATTCAGTTCAATTTTTTTTTTACTTTTTAATCCCCCGCCCCCTTTTTTTTTTACTAGTGCGAGGCCCTGGAGTGCCGTAAATCCGGGCCTGATTAGACTGGATGCTTCGATTCTTGACACGTTAGAGCTACGTCTGCAAAACTGAAGAACACTTCCACTTGACTTAAGGGATGTTGGTCCTGTGTAACTTTTTTCTGAAGACTATTTCAATTTGTTTTACACTAGCGTCCTAAATAAAACAAATAGTGTGGATTTAAACAAAGTAAAGAACTTGACGGAAATGGTCTCCCCAACCAGAGGTGAATCTTTCCAACAGTTCAAGGCGATATGGACTCCTTTCCCCCACCCATGTTTCCCCCTTTTTCTTCTGTTAAAACCTGTTGTCAAAACAACACGTCCACTATGGGTCATGAGATGGGTCTGTCAGTATTGTTAAATGAATATTTTTTCCCTATATATTTACCCCACCCCTTTCCTTTTCCCAGTGAACTAAAAGTAGGCTAATACGCCTCCGCACTGAGTGAAAGTGCTAACTGTCACATAAGTGTACGCTTTAGTTTGTGTACACACCATCAGATCCTATCAGCTCCACGCGACGTTCAAGCCCATTGATTGTTGGCTTGAGATCAATGACAATCCAGTCGTGGCTGTAGTTGGAAGGTTTTGTCTCCCGTACTCAGACACTCGTCATTGTCAGGTTTCTTAAACTCCCTGGTCTTGACAATGTCATTGTCACGTTTTTTACACTCCCTGGTCTTGTCAATATCATTGTAACGTTTTTTAAACTCCCTGGTTATGTCAATATCATTGTCACATTTCTTAAACTCCCTGGTCTTGTCAATGTCATTGTCACGTTTCTTACACTCCCTGGTCTTATCAATGGCATTGTCACGTTTCTAAAACTCCCTGGTCTTGTAAATGTCATTGTAACTTACACTCCCTGATGTTGTCAATTTCATTGTCACGTTTCTTCAACTCCCTGGGCTTGTCAATGTCATTGTCACCTTTCTTAAACTCCCTGGTCTTGTCAATGTCATTGTCACGTTTCTTACACTCCCTATCACTATCATTGTCTAGAGTGTAGATCCTCTGACAGGTTTCACTGGCTCATGGAAGGCTACCAGTTCACTGAAGAGATGGGAGCGATGAGGAGTGTTACTTGGGATAGGCTTGAACTTAAATCAGTGGTTCTCAAACATTTTCGATCCACGGGCCCCTACGAGGAAAAGCTACATGAGTGTTTAGTATATAGGTAACTAATGTAAAAAAAATTGTGTAAGGAGTGTTTACAATGAATATAACATATAAGATATAAAATTTAAATCTGTTTATGTAACCAGAGTTTGTGGTATACATTGGTTTAAGCTCCTTGTTTGTGGCTATTTCAATAAGATACTCCTGTATTTGTATAAATTCATCTATGGTTAAGATGTAGGCATAAGTGTGTCCACTTGCAAAAGGGTTCAATTCCCAGTTTGGAAATCCAAGTGAAGAATGTCTTAAAATCTTTGATTTAGATTGTCATAAGTAATAGACGTAAACAATAGCGAGAGGAGAGTTGATTATTATTCAAAGTATCCGATCGGTTAAACTGGCTTTTAATTGTATACAATTATCATCATTCTGCGGGACCCTTCGGTCGTCTCAAGGACCCATGGGGTTCCGCGGACCACAGTTTGAAAACCACTGTGACTTTAAAAATGCAACATAATCATGACTTGATACTTGACAGTATTCCAAAGTCAGAATCGCAGACCTAGTGGTCAGCAACTATTTCAGATTTTTAACTAAATGAATTTAGAAAAAAAAAATGTTTATTCAATTAAAAAAAATGATTGGAACAAACTTGAACGAATCGACTGCCTCCCGATGCATTGCATAGAACGTAGAAGCATGTTATTTAACAAGTAACATAAAATTTTTGAAAGACAATTCCTCCTTTGTTAAAAGCTAAATACCTCTTATGTGATTACTTTGCACTGAAAAAAAAAAGAAATCCAGCGAATGATTTCTACTATGATTTCTACATAGGATGGTGCGCTAAATGTTCCAGAACATCTTCTTATCTCTATATATTTGACTCTTTCTTGAAGACGTGCGGGAATCTCCACTGATGTGTGTTCAAAAGACCAAAGCCACATTTTTAGTTAAGAGAATTATATTTTGAAAAATTATAAAGGCCAAACCTGAGTTTTCCCTGTCGGTCAAATTACGTATTACTATTTTCCCAAAGATATACATAAACTTTCTAATTTCTAGGAAAATCGTTATAACCGTTTTCGATATCAGTGTCCATGTTCCACCTATGGAAAGTTTGCAAGCTAATTAGTGGCATTGTAAAAAATAATGTCCCTAGATATTAATGTCCGATGTTCTGCATTACTCTGCGTAAAATGTTTTTGGATATAGGTTCTTTTATCTTTACCAATTAACTTGGTGTTTAGCGGTTAGGTTATACACAGTTGAAACATGCAAGTCTTCTACGGAGGTGCAGGGTCTCTAACTTCACTTCGACAGGGGAAACTGAAGGGGACTCCCAATAGAGGAGGTCATCTATTTCATGGAGGGTGGAGATTTTCTAGCCCCTAACCCTTAACCCTTTACTAAACAATTTCAAGGGCGCTAAATTGAACTACAAAGTTGTTAGCTAAATAAGATTTACAAATGAAAGAAGTTGCCACTTTGTGCAATTTTATCGTCATTAATCCTTATAAACATTTCCTTTATTCTTCACATCAGATAGACCAAAACAAAAATGGCGAGCTATTTACAGTGTTTCACCCATGCGTGAGATTCTCCAATATTGTTCAGCTCTAAATTCGTTAATAAGATCTTCTACGTTCTCATTGTAAGTGTGTGATTGTGAGCCTTCTACTTTCTCTTTGTAAATGTGTGATTGTGAGACTTCTACTTTCTCATTGTAAATGTGTGATTGTGAGCCTTCTACTTTCTCTTTGTAAATGTGTGATTGTGAGCCTTCTACTTTCTCATTGTAAATGTGTGATTGTGAGCCTTCTACTTTCTCATTGTAAATGTGTGATTGTGAGCCTTCTACTTTCTCATTGTAAATGTGTGATTGTGAGCCTTCTACTTTCTCTTTGTAAATGTGTGATTGTGAGCCTTCTACTTTCTCATTGTAAATGTGTGATTGTGAGCCTTCTACTTTCTCTTTGTAAATGTGTGATTGTGAGCCTTCTACTTTCTCTTTGTAAATGTGTGATTGTGAGCCTTCTACTTTCTCTTTGTAAATGTGTGATTGTGAGCCTTCTACTTTCTCTTTGTAAATGTGTGATTGTGAGCCTTCTACTTTCTCTTTGTAAATGTGTGATTGTGAGCCTTCTACTTTCTCTTTGTAAATGTGTGATTGTGAGCCTTCTACTTTCTCTTTGTAAATGTGTGATTGTGAGCCTTCTACTTTCTCTTTGTAAATGTGTGATTGTGAGCCTTCTACTTTCTCTTTGTAAATGTGTGATTGTGAGCCTTCTACTTTCTCATTGTAAATGTGTGATTGTGAGCCTTCTACTTTCTCTTTGTAAATGTGTGATTGTGAGCCTTCTACTTTCTCTTTGTAAATGTGTGATTGTGAGCCTTCTACTTTCTCTTTGTAAATGTGTGATTGTGAGCCTTCTACTTTCTCTTTGTAAATGTGTGATTGTGAGCCTTCTACTTTCTCATTGTAAATGTGTGATTGTGAGCCTTCTACTTTCTCTTTGTAAATGTGTGATTGTGAGCCTTCTACTTTCTCTTTGTAAATGTGTGATTGTGAGCCTTCTACTTTCTCTTTGTAAATGTGTGATTGTGAGCCTTCTACTTTCTCTTTGTAAATGTGTGATTGTGAGCCTTCTACTTTCTCTTTGCAAATGTGTGATTGTGAGCCTTCTACTTTCTCTTTGTAAATGTGTGATTGTGAGCCTTCTACTTTCTCTTTGTAAATGTGTGATTGTGAGCCTTCTACTTTCTCTTTGTAAATGTGTGATTGTGAGCCTTCTACTTTCTCTTTGTAAATGTGTGATTGTGAGCCTTCTACTTTCTCTTTGTAAATGTGTGATTGTGAGCCTTCTACTTTCTCTTTGTAAATGTGTGATTGTGAGCCTTCTACTTTCTCTTTGTAAATGTGTGATTGTGAGCCTTCTACTTTCTCTTTGTAAATGTGTGATTGTGAGCCTTCTACTTTCTCTTTGTAAATGTGTGATTGTGAGCCTTCTACTTTCTCTTTGTAACTGTGTGATTGTGAGCCTTCTACTTTCTCTTTGTAAATGTGTGATTGTGAGCCTTCTACTTTCTCTTTGTAAATGTGTGATTGTGAGCCTTCTACTTTCTCTTTGTAAATGTGTGATTGTGAGCCTTCTACTTTCTCTTTGTAAATGTGTGATTGTGAGCCTTCTACTTTCTCTTTGTAAATGTGTGATTGTGAGCCTTCTACTTTCTCTTTGTAACTGTGTGATTGTGAGCCTTCTACTTTCTCTTTGTAAATGTGTGATTGTGAGCCTTCTACTTTCTCTTTGTAACTGTGTGATTGTGAGCCTTCTACTTTCTCTTTGTAAATGTGTGATTGTGAGCCTTCTACTTTCTCTTTGTAACTGTGTGATTGTGAGCCTTCTACTTTCTCTTTGTAAATGTGTGATTGTGAGCCTTCTACTTTCTCTTTGTAAATGTGTGATTGTGAGCCTTCTACTTTCTCTTTGTAAATGTGTGATTGTGAGCCTTCTACTTTCTCTTTGTAACTGTGTGATTGTGAGCCTTCTACTTTCTCTTTGTAAATGTGTGATTGTGAGCCTTCTACTTTCTCTTTGTAAATGTGTGATTGTGAGCCTTCTACTTTCTCTTTGTAAATGTGTGATTGTGAGCCTTCTACTTTCTCTTTCCGTATCAATTATATTACTTAAACTTAGGAAACTAAGCCTAGATCCCTCATCTCTGTTTACATTTTAAACATCTATTTACCAACTCATTGTAAATGTGTAAGACTTATATTTCCAGCTCCAGCCCGCGGAAAGGTTAAACCCGGCCCGACACATGTTTTGTAATAAAGTTTATATCTATAACTCTATGTCTTC
>JAZGLO010002352.1:0-15702 GCA_036873155.1 Biomphalaria sudanica | reverse complement strand
TAACTCGTTCAGTTTATTTAACACCCTAAATACAGTTCAACTAGTCCAGTGTTTCCAAGTGTTCGTGACGCCTGAATGTGTTCCACGGATTACTGGATTGGTTAATTATTAATCCAGCGCGTAAATTAACCTCTCTAAACCCAAAATGTTCCACTTAATACCCAGAATGTGCCACTTAATACCCAGAATGTGCCACGTGTTCCGTTAAGGAAAAAAGTTTGGGAAACACTGAATTAGTTCATCCACTGTGTCAGGACAGTTCAACCTCTCCATCCTATCGGAGATTTTCACTTTTGGCGTATAGTTATAATGAGCTGGTATTTTGGTGTAGATAAGTTTTTGATAATCTATGTAATTTAAAAAAGGTTTATGATCATGTGTATGTACTTTGTACCACTGCAGAGTCTAATTTCTAAAATCTTTCATTTGAATCACACACATAAGTGGTGCATCTAATAATGTATTTAAAAACCAATGGGCAACGAGGATTAGCTGCTATAATTATTACTAGCTACAGAATGACCAATGGGGCGAAGTGGCTGAGTGGTTAAGCCCTTGGCAGCCAAACCTAGGGTCCTAATTTCGATGAATAATGGGATTTTGAATTTCGGGATTTTTAGGGCTTTTAGGACCACATATACCATATTCTCACTGTCAACAAAACAGCAAACAATAAAATTAAAATTAGATAAGGAAGCTTTAGAAAAAAATGACAGCCCTACATACCTTGGAGTCACCTATGACCCGAGACTAACCTGGAAAAGCCAAATAGATAAAACACAGAGTAAAGGCATCCAGAGACTATCCCTCTTGAAAAAATTAGCTGGCACAGATTGGGGAGCAAATCACAACATCCTGAAAAAGACCTATACCAGTTACGTGAGACCTGTACTAGAATATGGTGCCACAGCATGGGGCTCAGCAGCCCAAACCAACCTAAGAAAAATAGACAAGGTTCAAAATATTGGTCTAAGGATAATGACAGGAGCAATCAAAACAACACCCATAAGAGCTATGGAGGAAACCGCTGCCCTGATCTCTCTGGATGAAAGAAGAGAAATAAAAATCCTTTCCCAATTCACTAAATTGGAAACCATGGAGAGGCACCCACTCAGAACAAAAATCCTCAAAACTGGCACCAAAAAACGTCTCAAAAGGACTAATTTCATACAGGAATCTCTAAACCTAAAAAAGAAACACTAACTTGAAAATATTACCCTGGAATCCTCGATACACTATAATGAATCCCCACCCCGGGACGAAAGCCCTCTTCCTACTATAAGGGACCATATTGAAAGCATTAAAAGAAAATCTGATTACAGACCAACAGAGCTCAAGAAAATAGTGAACTGTTTTCTACATAATAATTATCCTAGCAATCAGTGGATCAGAGTTGACACGGATGGCTCAACCCACAAAGCCACCACAAATGGAGGAGCTGGAATACTTATCGAATGGCCAGATGGAGGAAAACTAGAAAAATCCATTGCAACTGGAGAGCTCTCTGACAGTCACAGAGCAGAAAGGGAAGCACTAGCACTAGCTGCTACCATCCTAGCAAATCATCCAAGTTCCCCACACAGTCAGATTGTCTTACTAACCGATGCAAAAACAACCCTCCAAAGCCTGCAAAACTCTGATTCGTCATATATTAATAACCTCAAAACAGCACTTACAGAGCTCAACAACAATAGCAAAAAAACTGTAATTCAATGGATCCCAGCTCATATAGAACTAGAAGGAAATGAGAAGGCTGACTCACTCGCCAAGAGTGGGAGAATTAACACACTAATAAACTCTGCACTCTATCCATAAGAATTGAAGGAATTAATAGTAAATAAAATAAATGAGAAATGGACGAGCTCTCATCCAAATCACAAGAAAGATAACGCTTACTATAAGCTATCCCGACAAGACCAACGTCTAATCTTTCGACTCAGGACCGGACACAACAGAATGCGACAACACATGTACCATAAACTCAAAATTGGAACCAGTGAAATCTGCCCATGTGGAGAATCACCAGAGAATACAGACCACGTCCTCCAAAACTGCTCTCTATACCAAGAGGCTCGTATAAGACATTGGCCCCAAATCACCCCAATAGAAAAGAAACTATATGGAGAGCTCCCTGATCTGGAAACCACTGCGCATTTCATCTCATGTATTGGTCAACTCATCTGAACACTCCAACATAACCAATGAGAACGAAGAAGAAGAAGAAGAAGGGCTCCATGGGTCCACCCAACTCTAATGGGTATCTGACTTAAGTTAGGGAAAGTAATGGCGGTTGGTCGTTGTGCTGGCCACACCACACCCTACTCGTTAATTGTTGGCCAAAGAAACAGATGATCTTAACATCATCTACCCTATAGACCCTGTGGTCTGAAAGGGGAACTTTACTTTTTACAGAAACACCAAACAGCAAATCAACAGAAGTCACGGACCTGGGAGAAGATGGACCTCCAGCTGTGAGATTTATGACGCATACAGGTATCAGTGAAAGCCAGAGTGCACGGCGCCGCGATTTGGCAACAGATGCCAAGCAGATGGGCAAGACAGGGGACAGCTGGAGAGACTCGCCCAGAACCGAGATTGCTTATTTTATCTATTTTGTCCACACTGTCGTCCTGTTTAAATTGTCTTTCGTTTCTCTTTACGATTCATTAAATCCTCCCCATCCCCCAATATTTCTCTATATCGCTTTATCTCTGGGTTTGTTTGTTTTTTGTGTTCTATGCTACTGTATTTTATTGCTATAATAATCTAAACAGTTTCTTAATATGAATAAAAATAAAGAGCAGATTATTGTATTAAAATTTATCTTTTAGAATCCTTTACAGCGATATGACGTTTAGAAGAGAGATAGCTCACTTTTTTATGCATAATATTTTAATGTACTTTTGATTTTATTGATACCGGCTTCGAAATTCAACTTGGAGAAGGAAAAGTGTTTAGTTTTAAGTTTAGACTCAACTCAATAAACTTTTTGGAACTGGTCCCTAAACAAGGCCACCTTGTCATTCTAATAGCTTTTTTAAAAAAATGGCCAGAGTATGTTCTTTAAGTCTTTGCTTTAGCCCCAGGGCTAATAGACTTCCGTAAACACACCAAGAATCAACCCAGTATTTTAAAAACATTTCACCCAGTCCAGTTTTTTTTTTTCTGAAACGCCAAAGGCTAAAGTGAAAGTGAGAAAACAGGAAGAAGAACTAGCAGACGTCACTAGCAGACGACTAGGAAGTTCAGAACAGAAAATTGAATTTACAATGTGTATTATCATCACTCTCTGAGACGAATTTAAATAACTTGACAGCTTGTCCGGCTTCAGTAGCGCAAGTAATCGAGTTTCAATAGCACTGTAATATAATTTCGTATTCGAAACGTTCGACACGTATCAACTACCTTAAAACTTTAATCGAGTGCAACATGCGATTACGATTCCATATTTGATTGTATCGATCCCCGACAAGACATTTGTCAAGAGACTCATTTGTCGCATCGTCATTGACTCCACAGTCCAAAATAGCTCTGTCTGAGTCTGAGAGAAATCCAGAAGAAAGTTAAGATTTTAAGTTTTTCAAATCAAGTTGGATTAGCTCGTAGCTCTACTATGTTTTTAAAACTGAATACTATGAATATAATGTTGATCCTGTTGTATTGTTATTTCTAATGTTGATAGTATACCTGCGGGCTTCTATTCTTTTTGTTTTGTAAAACGTTTCTTTTGTTTCGGACGCTCCTTCAGAGTTGAAAATAATCCTCGTCCTAGTCCAAACCTCCCACTTCAACTGGCTGGGTATGAGCGCGGGACCATAAAGATGACCTCAAGACTTGTCAATATTAATAGAGCTGCAGAATTAAGTGTGGTTGTATACTGCTTGCTAACATGTAACGAGGCAGCGTTGATTTTATTCAAATGAAAGCAAACGTTTTCATTTGAAAGGTCTGTATGTTTTTAAATTATACATTTTACTTCGCTTTAAAATCTTTACCTACACACAAAGATTGCTAGCAATTTATTTTTCGGAAATCAATAAATTACCAGACATTGATCCAAATTTTTTTGACTCCAAAAAGAAAACTTAATCAATTCTTGTTTGAACATTAACTCTTTGTAGCTGTCTGCATTTTTTTTTCTAAACTATCTCTCATTCCAGAGGTTCACAGGTGAACTAAATTTTTTGTGGTAAGTGTCACTTTTGATTAAAGGCAATCTTTCTACACCACTAGTGTAAGTCTAACCATTCCACCGTAAGCGTCATTCACTCTGGCTCGGGGAGGGGCGGGTAGCTGAAGCTGCTCCCCTGTTCTAGAGAGATAAAATACTTTGAAAATGGCTAAGCGTCTTTGCTAAAAATAGTAATTTTAAAAGCCACAATACCAGATAAAGATTGAATGCTAGACCGCGAATAACTAATATTAGGTAACTAGTGCAGTGTACAGTAGTACCAATGAAATGTTAGGTAACTAGTGTAGTGTACGGTAGTACCATTGAAATGTAAGGCAACTAGTGTAGTGTACAGTGGTATCAATGAAATGTTAGGTAGCTAGTGTAATGTACAGTAGTATCGATGAAATGTTAGGTAACTAGTGCAGTGTACAGTAGTATCAAAGAAATGTTAGGTAACTAGTGTAGTTTACAGTGGTATCAATGAAATGTTACGAAAGCAAAGTCTGATTGTAAAAAGTTGCTAAAATAAATCAGGTAGAAGTTTTAATTATTTTCTTTGGCCAACTGTTTAGGGGTAATCACATAGATTGACATTCACTTTGGCCAACTGTTGAGGGGTAATCACATAGATTGACATTCACTTTGGCCCACTGTGTAAGGGTAATCACATAGATTGAAATTCACGTTGGCCCACTGTGTAAGAGTAATCACATAGATTGACATTCACGTTGGCCCACTGTGTAAGGGTAATCACATAGATTGACATTCATTTTGGCCAACTGTTGAGGGGTAATCACATAGATTGACATTCACTTTGGCCAACTGTTGAGGGGTAATCACATAGATTGACATTCACTTTGGCCCACTGTGTAAGGGTAATCACATAGATTGACATTCACGTTGGCCCACTGTGTAAGGGTAATCACATAGATTGACATTCACTTTGGCCTACTGTGTAAGGGTAATCACATAGATTGACATTCACTTTGGCCCACTGTGTAAGGGTAATCACATAGATTGACATTCACTTTGGCCAACTGTTGAGGGGTAATCACATAGATTGACATTCACTTTGGCCCACTGTGTAAGGGTAATCAGATAGATTGACATTCACTTTGGTCAACTGTTGAGGGGTAATCACATAGATTGACATTCACTTTGGCCAACTGTGTAAGGGTAATCACATAGAGTGACATTCACTTTGGCCCACTGTGTAAGGGTAATCACATAGATTGACATTCACTTTGGCCCACTGTGTAAGGGTAATCAGATAGATTGACATTCACTTTGGCCAACTGTTGGGGGGTAATCACATAGATTGACATTCACTTTGGCCAACTGTTGAGGGGTAATCACATAGATTGACATTCACTTTGGCCCACTGTGTAAGGGTAATCACATAGATTGAAATTCACGTTGGCCCACTGTGTAAGAGTAATCACATAGATTGACATTCACGTTGGCCCACTGTGTAAGGGTAATCACATAGATTGACGTTCATTTTGGCCAACTGTTGAGGGGTAATCACATAGATTGACATTCACTTTGGCCAACTGTTGAGGGGTAATCACATAGATTGACATTCACTTTGGCCCACTGTGTAAGGGTAATCACATAGATTGACATTCACGTTGGCCCACTGTGTAAGGGTAATCACATAGATTGACATTCACTTTGGCCTACTGTGTAAGGGTAATCACATAGATTGACATTCACTTTGGCCCACTGTGTAAGGGTAATCACATAGATTGACATTCACTTTGGCCAACTGTTGAGGGGTAATCACATAGATTGACATTCACTTTGGCCCACTGTGTAAGGGTAATCAGATAGATTGACATTCACTTTGGTCAACTGTTGAGGGGTAATCACATAGATTGACATTCACTTTGGCCAACTGTGTAAGGGTAATCACATAGAGTGACATTCACTTTGGCCCACTGTGTAAGGGTAATCACATAGATTGACATTCACTTTGGCCCACTGTGTAAGGGTAATCAGATAGATTGACATTCACTTTGGCCAACTGTTGAGGGGTAATCACATAGATTGACATTCACTTTGGCCAACTGTTGAGGGGTAATCACATAGATTGACATTCACTTTGGCCCACTGTGTAAGGGTAATCACATAGATTGAAATTCACGTTGGTCCACTGTGTAAGAGTAATCACATAGATTGACATTCACGTTGGCCCACTGTGTAAGGGTAATCACATAGATTGACGTTCATTTTGGCCAACTGTTGAGGGGTAATCACATAGATTGACATTCACTTTGGCCAACTGTTGAGGGGTAATCACATAGATTGACATTCACTTTGGCCCACTGTGTAAGGGTAATCACATAGATTGACATTCACGTTGGCCCACTGTGTAAGGGTAATCACATAGATTGACATTCACTTTGGCCTACTGTGTAAGGGTAATCACATAGATTGACATTCACTTTGGCCCACTGTGTAAGGGTAATCACATAGATTGACATTCACTTTGGCCCACTGTGTAAGGGTAATCAGATAGATTGACATTCACTTTGGCCCACTGTGTAAGGGTAATCACATAGATTGACATTCACTTTGGCCCACTGTGTAAAGGTAATCAGATAGATTGACATTCACTTTGGCCAACTGTTGAGGGGTAATCACATAGATTGACATTCAC
Source organism: Biomphalaria sudanica (assembly GCA_036873155.1). Lineage (NCBI taxonomy): Eukaryota > Metazoa > Mollusca > Gastropoda > Planorbidae > Biomphalaria > Biomphalaria sudanica. The sequence goes on along the minus strand of JAZGLO010002352.1, from coordinate 8,866 downwards.
TTTGGCCAACTGTTGAGGGGTAATCACATAGATTGACATTCACTTTGGCCAACTGTTGAGGGGTAATCACATAGATTGACATTCACTTTGGCCAACTGTTGAGGGGTAATCACATAGATTGACATTCACTTTGGCCAACTGTTGAGGGGTAATCACATAGATTGACATTCACTTTGGCCAACTGTTGAGGGGTAATCACATAGATTGACATTCACTTTGGCCAACTGTTGAGGGGTAATCACATAGATTGACATTCACTTTGGCCAACTGTGTAAGGGTAATCACATAGAGTGACATTCACTTTGGCCAACTGTTGAGGGGTAATCACATAGATTGACATTCACTTTGGCCAACTGTTGAGGGGTAATCACATAGATTGACATTCACTTTGGCCCACTGTGTAAGGGTAATCACATAGATTGAAATTCACGTTGGCCCACTGTGTAAGAGTAATCACATAGATTGACATTCACGTTGGCCCACTGTGTAAGGGTAATCACATAGATTGACGTTCATTTTGGCCAACTGTTGAGGGGTAATCACATAGATTGACATTCACTTTGGCCAACTGTTGAGGGGTAATCACATAGATTGACATTCACTTTGGCCCACTGTGTAAGGGTAATCACATAGATTGACATTCACGTTGGCCCACTGTGTAAGGGTAATCACATAGATTGACATTCACTTTGGCCTACTGTGTAAGGGTAATCACATAGATTGACATTCACTTTGGCCCACTGTGTAAGGGTAATCACATAGATTGACATTCACTTTGGCCCACTGTGTAAGGGTAATCAGATAGATTGACATTCACTTTGGCCCACTGTGTAAGGGTAATCACATAGATTGACATTCACTTTGGCCCACTGTGTAAAGGTAATCAGATAGATTGACATTCACTTTGGCCAACTGTTGAGGGGTAATCACATAGATTGACATTCACTTTGGCCAACTGTTGAGGGGTAATCACATAGATTGACATTCACTTTGGCCAACTGTTGAGGGGTAATCACATAGATTGACATTCACTTTGGCCAACTGTTGAGGGGTAATCACATAGATTGACATTCACTTTGGCCAACTGTTGAGGGGTAATCACATAGATTGACATTCACTTTGGCCAACTGTTGAGGGGTAATCACATAGATTGACATTCACTTTGGCCAACTGTTGAGGGGTAATCACATAGATTGACATTCACTTTGGCCCACTGTGTAAGGGTAATCACATAGAGTGACATTCACTTTGGCCAACTGTTGAGGGGTAATCACATAGATTGACATTCACTTTGGCCAACTGTTGAGGGGTAATCACATAGATTGACATTCACTTTGGCCAACTGTGTAAGGGTAATCACATAGAGTGACATTCACTTTGGCCAACTGTTGAGGGGTAATCACATAGATTGACATTCACTTTGGCCAACTGTTGAGGGGTAATTAGATTGATATTTATTCTCCCCATTATTTTCCCCATTAGTGTTGGGCGAAAGTGCTAAAGAGACCGATGCTTCAAATCCCTGTCTTGAACGAGATTCAAACTCACGACCGCTGGCCCTGGGTTTGGAAGACAAGCGCTTTACCACGTCCCATATAACTACTGTTTGTCAGCTACAAATGTTAAGCGTGAATCAATATTTGATTATGTGTAAAAATCGATCAAAGTTTTTGGAAATTTAACAGTGAATTTCTAAATCATCTGACTAGTAAATATTAACATCAAATAAAATTTATATTAACACGAAATAAAATCTGACTGGAACAAAACAAAACTTTTGGGGGTTCAATCAACTTTTGTTAGACAGCAAAGTACGATAGAAATGTCAACTTTAACTAAAGCAAGTCTTGTGAAGTTGAAATTATTGTGTCTACCATGTTATAATCTTGAATGTTTTCTGACAAAAGATGAAGAAAGAAACCTTGGAGGAATTCGACTGCAGAATTGTTACAAATCTTTTAGTCTGCGGACAATTTGGATGGCCTGGCCGAAAAAGGAGCAAGATCTTATTTTATGAACACCTGTCCAAGTTTGAAAACATACATTTAAATCATAGACGAGAAGCGAGTGCCAAGAGGCTCTAAGAACCGGACCCTAAAGTCATAGAAGATAACTTCAGGCATGAAATGCTGGCTTGGATTATCCATGGAACAGCAGCACTCAAGATTTTAAGTACATCAAGTACATATATATATATATATATATATATATATATATATATGTCAATGCTAACTATTTCTTTGGGGTCCTTATCTATTCCTTATGTTGTCAATAGTAAATCCGGCCCTGGTTCCAGTTGTGTCTTCACGTGTCCACCGTTTGCGTGTTGCCTAATTACGGCTGTCGTAAATCGCAAAATGTTTGTGAACCACTGGCCTATGACTTTGTGCTTCTTGCGTGCGCCATCTATCCCAGTCCAATTGTGTTCCGTATAGTATTTGATTGAGTTCGGAAACACTTTACATCTCTACTCCAACTATAATAGTTTTGTTTTTAGTTGCTGCTTTCGCGTGACAGGTTTCTTCAATAGGAAAAACTAAATTTTCTAGAATGTGTTATGCCAGTTTGGACTTATTTTAACGGTTTTGTGACTGAATGCTACGCGAATACACAGATTGCCGAATCGTGTTGGCTTCATTTTATTATATTAAGTCCAGACATGCGATCTGGATTATCTTATTATCCGATGTCTGGTTTAACTGTGTCGAAGACAGTATAATATAGGTCATGTCACTGTGGGTCAGAAAGAAAGAATTCGATTGTGGACTTGTTTGATTAAAGTTTCTGCTCTCGTGAGTAGAATAAAGTGCTCAACAGTTTTTATGAGGTTTATTTGTAGTTCTTTTAAAAATCATGTTCTTTTTTAGTGGCTTCCGTAAGGGAAAATGACACTGTTAGGTTTGTGTAAAATGTCCGTCTGTCCGTCTGTCACACTCAGATGTCAAAAATTCAGATGGAAAAACATGTACGTCGCAACGAAGTTTGCTCAGTCATGTGACACACTGCGCTGATCCTTAATCTTAAGAAGTAAAGACATTTCCATTCTTATTAGCCCGTGTGGCGTAGTGGATTTTTTCCCCTTTGACGTCATTCGTAATGATTTTATTAAATGAAACGCTATAAGAATGCGTGCAGAAATGTTTATCAACCCTTGTATTAAAAAAGACATCTTTTAGTCTAACTAAGCCGTGTGACGTAGTGTAAAGTTTTTTTTTCTTCAGACGTCATTCTGAATATTTCTTATGTATCGTCAGTCGCGGGCCGCCTCTGAGTTTGTGTGATGACACAATCTTGTTTCTAGTTTACTTACTTAGTTCCCCTTCCTTCCTTCATCACCATCTCTCTCTCTCTCTCTGTTTTTTTGTTTTGTCCATCTTTTTCTCTTTATTTCTCTGTCTCTCTCTATATATATTTCTTGACTGTGTATCTATTACTCTCACCTTCTTTGTCTTTCTTTCATTCTCTCTCTCATTCAAGCTCTCTCTCTTACTCACTCACTCTTTCTGTGTTTCTATCTATGCTTACTCCTGCCTTTATTTCTCTGTCACTTTATTTTTTTCTTTTTCTCCTTCCTCTTCGCTCTTCTCTCTTTAACTCGTTTCTCTCTTCTACTTCCAGCTCTCTTTACTCACACTCACTCTTCCTATCTCTCTCCTCTCTCTCACTCACACACCGACAGTGTTTGATTCTTCGTCTATTGGATAAGATAAATGTGGCAAATAAAAAAATGGCTTTCTCTAGTTTTAACGGCTCTAAAAACTTCAATAACTTTGCACTAGATCAGTCCTAAATACAAAAAAAATGACACAAACTGCTTTTTTTTTATATGACAGTCATCAAATAAATAAGAATAGAATCGTCTTGGTCAAAGGACGTGACCAGACTATACCAATCTTGTTGTGGGATTTATTTAAACAATTCTCTTTCAATCTTAAAATTATTCTTTGAGTTTGATGATAATGACTAGAGAAGGTCAACATATTGACATCACAATGACTCAGAGGTCCAGGGTTCGAATTCTGGTGAAGAATTCTGGAATTATAAGTTTTGGGATCTTTGGACGCATCTGAGTCCACCCAGTTCTAATGTGTAGCTGACGATAGTTGGGAAAAAGTAAAGGCGGTAGGTTGTTGTGCTGGCCACATGACACCCTCGGTAACTGTTGGCAACAGAAACAGATGACCTTTACATCATCACAGCGCCTTGAACCTACATTTTGTTTGTTAACAGCGCTTTATAAATAAAATTATTATTATTAAACACTTTCCAATCGCAAAAAAAAATGTAAAGGGGAAGAATTCCGCCCTTAAAACTCTAGCTAGCAATAATGTAAAAGCTATATCCCGTATTCGATATCAAACAAAATGATTACCAATAATTAATTCGCTAATTTGGTAATTTTTTTAAATTGACTCTCGTTTTTTAGGTACAACAAATAATTGTTTAAAATATCAATTTGATTGAAGAATGCGGGAGGAAGAAATGGTGTTAACACTTATTTAAGGGGACTAAACCAAAACAAATTTAGTCATATCTGTGAATACTGAAGGATTAATTTCCCTTGTTGGTATCAAACAAAATAATTAAGTGCCAGTAGTTAATTGACTAATTTGGTTACTTTTTTATTGCTTTGTGTCGTGTCTACGCCAATGAATACTTGTGCAAAGTTTCAACTTGATCCGAGAATGGGTGCGGGAGAAATAACGTGTACACACTTTTTACCAGACAGACAGAGTGAGTGGATATAAGCTTTGTAAAAAGCTCATCAGCTGGAAACGAAATGGAATAGATCATCAGCAGTGACGTACATCTAATTATTTCCTAATTTTATTTCCTTATTAACTTTTTAAATTTTAAATGTTTTATTGTGACGTTCATTGCGTATGTGTGAGTGGGGGTGGGGGGTGGAGCTGGGAGAACTCACCTTGCCTGTACTGATACCATCGACCGACATGCAATTAAGAGGTTCGCGCGCATCGATTTCACAAACGATCAAAATGACAAATGACATTGGATTGCATCACCCTAGAGGTAAAAGAAAGGAGAAAAAACATCACTTTATAGATCTCTATGTGACATCAGATACAAGAATATACATATACACATTTTTGGCCCAATAAAAAGTCACAGGCTTTAAAAACAAAAAAAAAAAAAAAAGCTCAGAATCTAAAAAAATAAATGAAAACTTTGTGACTTAGTTTCTAACAAAAAAATGTTCGTTGATAACAACAAAACGACTCCAAAACACACACACACACACATACAAATTAAACACACACGCACGCAAACACATACATACACATAAACACCCACACATACAAAGCTAATCTTGTTTTAAAAAATAACTCTTTTTAATTTTATAATATAATTTTACGCCAGAAAGAAACTTTTGCGTCTTTGATATAAAATAGAGAAGTGGCAGAAACAACGACTCGCTTTTAGAGATCTCATAGTAACCGGCGAAAACCTGAGCGAATGCCAGGGCAGCTCATAAAAAGGTTGCCAAACTAGTCAATCTTGCGTCATAGATTCTGGATGAAGTTCTGAGGATTGTTTTTTCCCATTCCTTTGAACAAGCTTCTCGACAAGGTCAGACCTTTGTTTGTAGTGAATGAGCGAAGTATAGACCCATTTCTTCCCAGGTACTCTCTGTCTCTGTGATCAATATTATCTCTTTGTCAAGCAGGAGTACACATGTATTGATCTTAAATTTGATTGATCATATTTGGAAGTTGTTGATAGAGTTGGACCTTTGGCTGTAGCTGCAGGCAGCTTTTCCATCTTACCCTAATAGGCGTATAACTTAACATAGAAACTTGAATAAAGTTTGAATTTTTTTTAAACAAATTAAACTTTGTTTTTTTTAATGACAAATATCTATAACTTTCAATTTCAATGTTGAAGTGCGTAGAAACACAATTACTGGATGTCACATGATTGAAACAATTCCACTCACTTTAAAACTACTGCTTTCAGTATTGGGCCTTTGTTCAGCACACGTGACCTCTTCTTTTCACCTCCATTTCCTCCTATTGATCAGCTCATCTGCGATAACTTTTAGTTATAGTGCCGTAAGATACGAGAAATTGTTGCTGCTAATTCTCTGGCTTGATTCTGTTACATACACGTACATATGCCTGTTTCTTTTTAAAATCTTCAAAGTCTTAAGTAATGAAAATGTTTGAAGTAGTTTATTTTTTATGGCGCTGTTGTAAACATCTGACACAAGGCTAAGTGAGAAAAGAATTCCAGGTCTACCAAAGGTTGAAATACAGGATATTGTTAAGTAAAAAAAAACAAAAAACCAACAAATGCAATAATAAATCTGAAGGACCGTAACTCTACTCTCTGTCTAGCAAAATAAACCAATCTAGGTCATTGTATTAATGACTTAATTTTGTATGTTCACGTGTTAAAGAATAAAGTACATCTTGAGTTAGACATAGATCTAGATCTAGAGTAATCTAGAGTTAAATATTGGCTTGGATAGAGTGACCTTTTTAATTAGATGTACGCCAATGACTGAAACTATTGAATATATCTTAACACGGCTTCGCACCTTTAGGGCGAACGAATGCATGAAAAATGCTTTAGAAAAACAAATTTGAATTAGTATGTTCCTGTGTTCAAGTGTAAAACTATCTTTGCGAAGAGTAAAAGTTCTATCATCTTAGAGTTGAATTAGAGTTTTAGACCTAGGAATAGAAAGATGTGTAACATTACGGTATTATCTAATGAAAGAATGCTCATCAGGAATTCCACATTAGCATTTTGTAAAAAATGCTTTTGAAACACAAATGTGAAGGTTAATTTTATTAAATAATGAAATCAATGGACTATGTTTTGTATTTTCATGTGTCAGAGTAAAAAAATATCTGCGCAAAGTGCAGTTCTTAAAATTAGAATCCGGCAGACATTGCTCTATAATTTGGCAATGTCCGGCTTTCACTCTGTTGTATACAGTAATACAATTTTATCTATCAATCGAATTCAATCCTTCAAATCTTCTAGTTAAAACACACAAACTCAAATTACCATAGCATAAACAAGTATTTATAGTGTAATAAATATAAGGGAGGCAACTCAACGAGGACAGGACTTTATTAACAGAAGATCACAAACACAGAGCATAACATTGTCTTTAGCATGGCATCGTCTCAAGCTCCTACAGGTGGAACTTCATTGTTCCTTCTAATGTCAGCATTCAAGTCTAGTTCCTAACAGTGCACAACTTCTGCAGAAACGAGATGTCAGTGCGCATCAGTTTATTCAAAACTCCTCAAGATTGGATTTCTGTGTTTACGTTAAATAGTTGAATGCTAACGCCAAAAGATTGTTTTCGTTGATCAATGCTCGGTGGACCAAAGAGAAATGAACTCCTTATTGGCCTTATAGACTGTGAGAAGTATTAGATTGCAGAGTACAATTTGAACGAAAACTTTGCTGAAAACGTACATTTGCTGCGATAGAAAAGTCGCTTCATCGAAGAAATATGATATTAGTTTTACATCATACGATCATGTAATTTTTCATGAAATACATTCTAAGCTAATTTGTCTCTTTTTTTTTTATTGCGTCCTCCTTTTCAAGGCTTTGTCCTCTTTTCTTCCTCTTAACGTTATGGTTTTTGCTTTAACCCTAACCTTTTATTCATATTTTGTTTGTAAAATGTTTTACATAATTCGGATGTTCCTTCAGAGTTGAAGATAGTTTACTTCCTAGTCCAAACCTCCCGCAGGACGACGGGGGATGGGAGCGGGCAGGGTTTGAACCCTCGACCGTCGATAAATCCGAACGACAGTCCAGCGCGCAAACCGCACGACCAGGCAACCATTGTTATTTTAAAAATCTAAATATTACAATATCTATATTTTCATTTGTAGGTATTAAATGGGTCTATTCTGTCAATAACAAACCAAAAAGCATGTACAGATGAAATAAAGAAGTACTTATGTAACGGGACGGAACTGACGACAGAGACACGCCCACGCGCATTAATAACCATCACGAAGAAGTAGGTCAATACTCATGACACCAAAGTACATTAATAACACTCCGCGTTCTTTTTATTTACCATAGCAACGGCAAACAAATCATTAGAATAATAATTGAGCAAAGATTATTTTTTGTTCCCCTCTCGCTAAGCTGTGATCGGAAGAGGACGAACTTAAAGAGCTCTCTTAAATCCCAGGATCAATGTATTGCAATAGCCGTAGATCGAAATAAAATATTCTATCAACACAGAAACGTTCCTGCCGTCTGTTTGCATATCCAGCCTGTATGGATTACTTTCAAAACAATTTGTATTTAATATCTGCATGCCGCCGGCGGTATTTGCATTCATAACTTGGTATCTCCTGGTTTTTATTAGGTCTCTAAACACGAGGAGAAAATGCGCTAAAGGGCTCGCGGATGAGGACATGAGTAAAGTGGTCTTGAACATATTATTAGGATTATTATTCGAGTAGGAGTCTTTGGAAGAAAAGTAGGTTTTGTTTAAAGTGCCACCACAGAATCATTTGCCTGGTAAGCGACAGAAAATTAGGGCTAGTTTGTTTACACTCTGTGTGTGTGTGCGCGTAATACGAGCATTGACCTGTGCCGTATCAGAAACCCCTTCAGTAAGAAATCTTGTTGAGATTACTCCCTTAGAGCACGTGAAAGAAAGCGGGCAGTGAGTCTTAGGGTCGCTTTATCCCCGTGCAAGGACATTGACCAGGTCTCAGTCTCTCTCATTCTCTTTATCTTGTTGTCCCCTTCGTCCTTCATGCAGAGGGCGACATTCACAAAGAATCTGGTCAACTGTCTCAGCATTCTCTATGCAGTAGCGACACCAAGCTCACTAAACAGTCCCGAAGTAAGGAAT
>JAZGLO010002351.1:0-11829 GCA_036873155.1 Biomphalaria sudanica | reverse complement strand
TAACTCGTTCAGTTTATTTAACACCCTAAATACAGTTCAACTAGTCCAGTGTTTCCAAGTGTTCGTGACGCCTGAATGTGTTCCACGGATTACTGGATTGGTTAATTATTAATCCAGCGCGTAAATTAACCTCTCTAAACCCAAAATGTTCCACTTAATACCCAGAATGTGCCACGTGTTCCGTTAAGGAAAAAAGTTTGGGAAACACTGAATTAGTTCATCCACTGTGTCAGGACAGTTCAACCTCTCCATCCTATCGGAGATTTTCACTTTTGGCGCATAGTTATAATGAGCTGGTATTTTGGTGTAGATAAGTTTTTGATAATCTATGTAATTTAAAAAAGGTTTATGATCATGTGTATGTACTTTGTACCACTGCAGAGTCTAATTTCTAAAATCTTTCATTTGAATCACACATAAGTGGCGCATCTAATAATGTATTTAAAAACCAATGGGCAACGAGGATTAGCTGCTATAATTATTACTAGCTACAGAATGACCAATGGGGCGAAGTGGCTGAGTGGTTAAGCCCTTGGCAGCCAAACCTAGGGTCCTAATTTCGATGAATAATGGGATTTTGAATTTCGGGATTTTTAGGGCTCCATGGGTCCACCCAACTCTAATGGGTATCTGACTTAAGTTAGGGAAAGTAATGGCGGTTGGTCGTTGTGCTGGCCACACCACACCCTACTCGTTAATTGTTGGCCAAAGAAACAGATGACCTTAACATCATCTACCCTATAGACCCTGTGGTCTGAAAGGGGAACTTGACTTTTTACAGAAACACCAAACAGCAAATCAACAGAAGTCACGGACCTGGGAGAAGATGGACCTCCAGCTGTGAGATTTATGACGCATACAGGTATCAGTGAAATCCAGAGTGCACGGCGCCGCGATTTGGCAACAGATGCCAAGCAGATGGGCAAGACAGGGGACAGCTGGAGAGACTCGCCCAGAACCGAGATGCCTGGAGGAATCTGGTTGGTGGCCTAAGCCCAGACGGGACCACAGGCAGAGATGAGATATTTTAGTTTAGCGTCCTTGACATTGCTTATTTTATCTATTTTGTCCACACTGTCGTCCTGTTTAAATTGTCTTTCGTTTCTCTTTACGATTCATTAAATCCTCACCATCCCCCAATATTTCTCTATATCGCTTTATCTCTGGGTTTGTTTGTTTTTTGTGTTCTATGCTACTGTATTTTATTGCTATAATAATCTAAACAGTTTCTTAATATGAATAAAAATAAAGAGCAGATTATTGTATTAAAATTTATCTTTTAGAATCCTTTACAGCGATATGACGTTTAGAAGAGAGATAGCTCACTTTTTTATGCATAATATTTTAATGTACTTTTGATTTTATTGATACCGGCTTCGAAATTCAACTTGGAGAAGGAAAAGTGTTTAGTTTTAAGTTTAGACTCAACTCAATAAACTTTTTGGAACTGGTCCCTAAACAAGGCCACCTTGTCATTCTAATAGCTTTTTTTAAAAAATGGCCAGAGTATGTTCTTTAAGTCTTTGCTTTAGCCCCAGGGCTAATAGACTTCCGTAAACACACCAAGAATCAACCCAGTATTTAAAAAAAATTTCACCCAGTCCAGTTTTTTTTTTTTCTGAAACGCCAAAGGCTAAAGTGAAAGTGAGAAAACAGGAAGAAGAACTAGCAGACGTCACTAGCAGACGACTAGGAAGTTCAGAACAGAAAATTGAATTTACAATGTGTATTATCATCACTCTCTGAGACGAATTTAAATAACTTGACAGCTTGTCCGGCTTCAGTAGCGCAAGTAATCGAGTTTCAATAGCACTGTAATATAATTTCGTATTCGAAACGTTCGACACGTATCAACTACCTTAAAACTTTAATCGAGTGCAACATGCGATTACGATTCCATATTTGATTGTATCGATCCCCGACAAGACGTTTGTCAATAGACTCATTTGTCGCATCGTCATTGACTCCACAGTCCAAAATAGCTCTGTCTGAGTCTGAGAGAAATCCAGAAGAAAGTTAAGATTTTAAGTTTTTCAAATCAAGTTTGATTAGCTCGTAGCTCTACTATGTTTTTAAAACTGAATACTATGACTATAATGTTGATCCTGTTGTATTGTTATTTCTAATGTTGATAGTAGACCTGCGCTTCTATTCTTTTTGTTTTGTAAAACGTTTCTTTTGTTTCGGACGCTCCTTCAGAGTTGAAGATAATCCTCGTCCTAGTCCAAACCTCCCACATCAACTGGCTGGGTATGAGCGCGGGACCATAGAGATGACCTCAAGACTTGTCAATATAAATAGAGCTGCAGAATTAAGTGTGGTTGTATACTGCTTGCTAACATGGAAAGAGGCAGCGTTGATTTTATTCAAATGAAAGCAAACGTTTTCATTTGAAAGGTCTGTATGTTTTTAAATTATACATTTTACTTCGCTTTAAAATCTTTACCTACACACAAAGATTGCTAGCAATTTATTTTTCTGAAATCAATAAATTACCAGACATTGATCCAAATTTTTTTGACTCCAAAAAGAAAACTTAATCAATTCTCGTTTGAACATTAACTCTTTGTAGCTGTCTGCATTTTTTTTTCTAAACTATCTCTCATTCCAGAGGTTCACAGGTGAACTAAATTTTTTGTGGTAAGTGTCACTTTTGATTAAAGGCAATCTTTCTACACCACTAGTGTAAGTCTAACCATTCCACCGTAAGCGTCATTCACTCTGGCTCGGGGAGGGGCGGGTAGCTGAAGCTGCTCCCCTGTTCTAGAGAGATAAAATACTTTGAAAATGGCTAAGCGTCTTTGCCAAAAATAGTAATTTTAAAAGCCACAATACCAGATAAAGATTGAATGCTAGACCGCGAATAACTAATGTAAGGTAACTAGTGCAGTGTACAGTAGTACCAATGAAATGTTAGGTAACTAGTGTAGTGTACAGTAGTACCATTGAAATGTAAGGCAACTAGTGTAGTGTACAGTGGTATCAATGAAATGTTAGGTAGCTAGTGTAATGTACAGTAGTATCGATGAAATGTTAGGTAACTAGTGCAGTGTACAGTAGTATCAAAGAAATGTTAGGTAACTAGTGTAGTTTACAGTGGTATCAATGAAATGTTACGAAAGCAAAGTCTGATTGTAAAAAGTTGCTAAAATAAATCAGGTAGAAGTTTTAATCATTTTCTTTGGCCAACTGTTTAGGGGTAATCGCATAGATTGACATTCACTTTGGCCAACTGTTGAGGGGTAATCACATAGATTGACATTCACTTTGGCCCACTGTGTAAGGGTAATCACATAGATTGACATTCACTTTGGCCCACTGTTGAGGGGTAATCACATAGATTGACATTCACTTTGGCCAACTGTTGAGGGGTAATCACATAGATTGACATTCACTTTGGCCATCTGTTGAGGGGTAATCACATAGATTGACATTCACTTTGGCCAACTGTTGAGGGGTAATCACATAGATTGACATTCACTTTGGCCAACTGTTGAGGGGTAATCACATAGATTGACATTCACTTTGGCCAACTGTTGAGGGGTAATCACATAGATTGACATTCACTTTGGCCAACTGTTGAGGGGTAATCACATAGATTGACATTCACTTTGGCCAACTGTTGAGGGGTAATCACATAGATTGACATTCACTTTGGCCAACTGTTGAGGGGTAATCACATAGATTGACATTCACTTTGGCTAACTGTTGAGGGGTAATCACATAGATTGACATTCACTTTGGCCAACTGTTGAGGGGTAATCACATAGATTGACATTCACTTTGGCCAACTGTTGAGGGGTAATCACATAGATTGACATTCACTTTGGCCAACTGTTGAGGGGTGATCACATAGATTGACATTCACTTTGGCCAACTGTTGAGGGGTGATCACATAAATTGACAGTCACTTTGGCCAACTGTTGAGGGGTAATCACATAGATTGACATTCACTTTGGCCAACTGTTGAGGGGTAATCACATAGATTGACATTCACTTTGGCCAACTGTTGAGGGGTAATCACATAGATTGACATTCACTTTGGCCAACTGTTGAGGGGTAATCACATAGATTGACATTCACTTTGGCCAACTGTTGAGGGGTGATCACATAGATTGACATTCACTTTGGCCAACTGTTGAGGGGTGATCACATAGATTGACAGTCACTTTGGCCAACTGTTGAGGGGTAATCACATAGATTGACATTCACTTTGGCCAACTGTTGAGGGGTAATCACATAGATTGACATTCACTTTGGCCAACTGTTGAGGGGTAATCACATAGATTGACATTCACTTTGGCCAACTGTTGAGGGGTAATCAGATTGATATTTATTCTCCCCATTATTTTCCCCATTAGTGTTGGGCGAAAGTGCTAAAGAGACCGATGCTTTAAATCCCTGTCTTGAACGAGATTCAAACTCACGACCACTGGCCCTGGGTTTGGAAGACAAGCGCTTTACCACGTCCCATATAACTACTGTTTGTCAGCTACAAATGTTAAGCGTGAATCAATATTTGATTATGTGTAAAAATCGATCAAAGTTTTTGGAAATTTAACAGTGAATTTCTAAATCATCTGACTAGTAAATATTAACATCAAATAAAATTTATATTAACACGAAATAAAATCTGACTGGAACAAAACAAAACTTTTATTGGGTTCAATCAACTTTTGTTAGACAGCAAAGTACGATAAAAATGTCAACTTTAACTAAAGCAAGTCTTGTGAAGTTGAAATTATTGTGTCTACCATGTTATCATCTTGAATGTTTTCTGACAAAAGATGAAGAAAGAAACCTTGGAGGAATTCGACTGCAGAATTGTTACAAATCTTTTAGTCTGCGGACAATTTAGATGGCCTGGCCGAAAAAGGAGCAAGATCTTATTTTATGAACACCCGTCCAAGTTTGAAAACATACATTTAAATCATAGACGAGAAGCGAGTGCCAAGAGGCTCTAAGAACCGGACCCTAAAGTCATAGAAGATAACTTCAGGCATGAAATGCTGGCTTGGATTATCCATGGAACAGCAGCACTCAAGATTTTAAGTACATCAAGTACATATATATATAATATATATATATATATATATATATATATATATATATATATATATATATATGTCAATGCTAACTATTTCTTTGGGGTCCTTATCTATTCCTTATGTTGTCAATAGTAAATCCGGCCCTGGTTCCAGTTGTGTCTTCACGTGTCCACCGTTTGCGTGTTGCCTAATTACGGCTGTCGTAAATCGCAAAATGTTTGTGAACCACTGGCCTATGACTTTGTGCTTCTTGCGTGCGCCATCTATCCCAGTCCAATTGTGTTCCGTATAGTATTTGATTGAGTTCGGAAACACTTTACATCTCTACTCCAACTTTCGCGTGACAGGTTTCTTCAATAGGAAAAACTAAATTTTCTAGAATGTGTTATGCCAGTTTGGACTTATTTTAACGGTTTTGTGACTGAATGCTACGCGAATACACAGATTGCCGAATCGTGTTGGCTTCATTTTATTATATTAAGTCCAGACATGCGATCTGGATTATCTTATTATCCGATGTCTGGTTTAACTGTGTCGAAGACAGTATAATATAGGTCATGTCACTGTGGGTCAGAAAGAAAGAATTCGATTGTGGACTTGTTTGATTAAAGTTTCTGCTCTCGTGAGTAGAATAAAGTGCTCAACAGTTTTTATGAGGTTTATTTGTAGTTCTTTTAAAAAATCATGTTCCTTTTTAGTGGCTTCCGTAAGGGAAAATGACACTGTTAGGTTTGTGTAAAATGTCCGTCTGTCCGTCTGTCACACTCAGATGTCAAAAATTCAGATGGAAAAACATGTACGTCGCAACGAAGTTTGCTCAGTCATGTGACACACTGCGCTGATCCTTAATCTTCAGAAGTGAAGACATTTCCATTCTTATTAACCCGTGTGACGTAGTGGATTTTTTCCCCTTTGACGTCATTCGTAATGATTTTATTAAATGAAACGCTATAAGAATGCGTGCAGAAATGTTTATCAACCCTTGTATTAAAAAAGACATCTTTTAGTCTAACTAAGCCGTGTGACGTAGTGTAAAGTTTTTTTTTCTTCAGACGTCATTCTGAATATTTCTTATGTATCGTCAGTCGCGGGCCGCCTCTGAGTTTGTGTGATGACACAATCTTGTTTCTAGTTTACTTACTTAGTTCCCCTTCCTTCCTTCATCACCATCTCTCTCTCTCTCTCTCTCTCTGTTTTTCTTTTGTCCATCTTTTTCTCTTTATTTCTCTGTCTCTCTATATATATATATTTCTTGACTGTGTATCTATTACTCTCACCTTCTTTGTCTTTCTTTCATTCTCTCTCTCACTCAAGCTCTCTCTCTCTCTTACTCACTCACTCTTTCTGTGTTTCTATCTGTGCTTACTCCTGCCTTTATTTCTCACTATTTTTCTCTTTTTCTACTTCCTCTTCGCTCTTCTCTCTTTAACTCGTTTCTCTCTTCTACTTCCAGCTCTCTTTACTCACACTCACTCTTCCTATCTCTCTCCTCTCTTTCACTCACACACCGACAGTGTTTGATTCTTCGTCTATTGGATAAGATAAATGTGGCAAATAAAAAAATGGCTTTCTCTAGTTTTAACGGCTCTAAAAACTTCAATAACTTTCCACTAGATCAGTCCTAAATACAAAAAAAAAATAACACCAGTCGTGATTCTTGAATGACACAAACTGCTTTTTTTTATATGACAGTCATCAAATAAATAAGAATAGAATCGTCTTGGTCAAAGGACGTGACCAGACTATACCAATCTTGTTGTGGGATTTATTTAAACAATTCTCTTTCAATCTTAAAATTATTCTTTGAGTTTGATGATAATGACTAGAGAAGGTCAACACATTGACATCACAATGCCTTTAAAATGACAATTATAGCGACAAAACAATATATGACAACAAAACGACAACACAATAGCATCACCTTCCCTATCCCTTAGTCTGTGGAGGAGGCGCGGTGGCTGAGCGGTAAAGCGCTTGGCTTCCGACTCAGAGGTCCAGGGTTCGAATTCTGGTGTTCTAATGTGTAGCTGACGATAGTTGGGGAAAAGTAAAGGCGGTAGGTTGTTGTGCTGGCTACATGACACCCTCGGTAACTGTTGGCAACAGAAACAGATGACCTTTACATCATCACAGCGCCTTGAACCTACATTTTGTTTGTTAACAGCGCTTTATAAATAAAATTATTATTATTAAACACTTTCCAATCGCAAAAAAAATGTAAAGGGGAAGAATTCCGCCCTTCAAACTCTAGCTAGCAATAATGTAAAAGCTATATCCCGTATTCGATATCAAACAAAATGATTACCAATAATTAATTCGCTAATTTGGTAATTTTTTAAAATTGACTCTCGTTTTTTAGGTACAACAAATAATTGTTTAAAATATTAATTTGATTGAAGAATGCGGGAGGAAGAAATTATGTTAACACTTATTTAAGGGGACTAAACCAAAACAAATTTAGTCATATCTGTGAATACTGAAGGATTAATTTCCCTTGTTGGTATTAAACAAAATAATTAAGTGCCAGTAGTTAATTGACTAATTTGGTTACTTTTTTATTGCTTTGTGTCGTGTCTACGCCAATGAATACTTGTGCAAAGTTTCAACTTGATCCGAGAATGGGTGCGGGAGAAATAACGTGTACACACTTTTTACCAGACAGACAGAGTGAGTGGATATAAGCTTTGTAAAAAGCTCATCAGCTGGAAACGAAATGGAATAGATCATCAGCAGTGACGTACATCTAATTATTTCCTAATTTTATTTCCTTATTAACTTTTTAAATTTTAAATGTTTTATTGTGACGTTCATTGCGTATGTGTGAGTGGGTGGGGGGTGAAGCTGGGAGAACTCACCTTGTCTGTACTGATACCATCGACCGACATGCAATTAAGAGGTTCGCGCGCATCGATTTCACAAACGATCAAAATGACAAATGACATTGGATTGCATCACCCTAGAGGTAAAAGAAAGGAGAAAAAACATCACTTTATAGATCTCTATGTGACATCAGATACAAGAATATACATATACACATTTTTGGCCCAATAAAAAGTCACAGGCTTTAAAAAAAAAAAAAAAAAAATGCTCAGAATCTAAAAAAATAAATGAAAACTTTGTGACTTAGTTTCTAAAAAAAAAAATTTTCGTTGATAACAACAAAACGACTCCAAAACACACACACACACATACAAATTAAACACACACGCACGCAAACACATACATACACATAAACACCCACACATACAAAGCTAATCTTGTTTTAAAAAATAACTCTTTTTAATTTTATAATATAATTTTACGCCAGAAACTTTTGCGTCTTTGATATAAAATAGAGAAGTGGCAGAAACAACGACTCGCTTTTAGAGATCTCATAGTAACCGGCGAAAACTTGAGCGAATGCCAGGGCAGCTCATAAAAAGGTTGCCAAACTAGTCAATCTTGCGTCATAGATTCTGGATGAAGTTCTGAGGATTGTTTTTTCCCATTCCTTTGAACAAGCTTCTCGACAAGGTCAGACCTTTGTTTGTAGTGAATGGGCAAAGTATAGATCCATTTCTTCCCAGGTACTCTGTCTCTGTGATCAATACTATCTCTTTGTCAAGCATGAGTACACATGTATTGATCTTAAATTTGATTGATCATATTTGGAAGTTGTTGATAGAGTTGGACCTTTGGCTGTAGCTGCAGGCAGCTTTTCCATCTTACCCTAATAGGCGTATAACTTAACATAGAAACTTGAATAAAGTTTGAATTTTTTTAAAACAAATTAAACTTTGTTTTTTTTTATGACAAATATCTATAACTTTCAATTTCAATGTTGAAGTGCGTAGAAACACAATTACTGGATGTCACATGATTGAAACAATTCCACTCACTTTTAAACTACTGCTTTCAGTATTGGGCCTTTGTTCAGCACACGTGACCTCTTCTTTTCACCTCCATTTCCTCCTATTGATCAGCTCATCTGCGATAACTTTTAGTTATAGTGCCGTAAGATACGAGAAATTGTTGCTGCTAATTCTCTGGCTTGATTCTGTTACATACACGTACATATGCCTGTTTCTTTTTAAAATCTTCAAAGTCTTAAGTAATGAAAATGTTTGAAGTAGTTTATTTTTTATGGCGCTGTTGTAAACATCTGACACAAGGCTAAGTGAGAAAAGAATTCCAGGTCTACCAAAGGTTGAAATACAGGATATTGTTAAGTAAAAAAAAAACAAAAAACAAACAATTGCAATAATAAATCTGAAGGACCGTAACTCTACTCTCTGTCTAGCAAAATAAACCAATCTAGGTCATTGTATTAATGACTTAATTTTGTATGTTCACGTGTTAAAGAATAAAGTAGATCTTGAGTTAGACATAGATCTAGATCTAGAGTAATCTAGAGTTAAATATTGGCTTGGATAGAGTGACCTTTTTAATTAGATGTACGCCAATGACTGAAACTATTGAATATATCTTAACACGGCTTCGAACCTTTAGGGCGAACGAATGCATGAAAAATGCTTTAGAAAAACAAATTTGAATTAGTATGTTCCTGTGTTCAAGTGTAAAACTATCTTTGCGAAGAGTAAAAGTTCTATCATCTTAGAGTTGAATTAGAGTTTTAGACCTAGGAATAGAAAGATGTGTAACATTACGGTATTATCTAATGAAAGAATGCTCATCAGGAATTCCACAATAGCATTTTGTAAAAAATGCTTTTGAAACACAAATGTGAAGGTTAATTTTATTAAATAATGAAATCAATGGACTATGTTTTGTATTTTCATGTGTCAGAGTAAAAAAATATCTGCGCAAAGTGCAGTTCTTAAAATTAGAATCCGGCAGACATTGCTCTATAATTTGGCAATGTCCGGCTTTCACTCTGTTGTATACAGTAATACAATTTTATCTATCAATCGAATTCAATCCTTCAAATCTTCTAGTTAAAACACACAAACTCAAATTACCATAGCATAAACAAGTATTTATAGTGTAATAAATATAAGGGAGGCAACTCAACGAGGACAGGACTTTATTAACAGAAGATCACAAACACAGAGCATAACATTGTCTTTAGCATGGCATCGTCTCAAGCTCCTACAGGTGGAACTTCATTGTTCCTTCTAATGTCAGCATTCAAGTCTAGTTCCTAACAGTGCACAACTTCTGCAGAAACGAGATGTCAGTGCGCATCAGTTTATTCAAAACTCCTCAAGATTGGATTTCTGTGTTTACGTTAAATAGTTGAATGCTAACGCCAAAAGATTGTTTTCGTTGATCAATGCTCGGTGGACCAAAGAGAAATGAACTCCTTATTGGCCTTATAGACTGTGAGAAGTATTAGATTGCAGAGTACAATTTGAACGAAAACTTTGCTGAAAACGTACATTTGCTGCGATAGAAAAGTCGCTTCATCGAAGAAATATGATACTTTATGTATTAGTTTTACATCATACGATCATGTAATTTTTCATGAAATACATTCTAAGCTAATTTGTCTCTTTTTTTTTTATTGCGTCCTCCTTTTCAAGGCTTTGTCCTCTTTTCTTCCTCTTAACGTTATGGTTTTTGCTTTAACCCTAACCTTTTATTCATATTTTGTTATTTTAAAAATCTAAATATTACAATATCTATATTTTCATTTGTAGGTATTAAATGGGTCT
Source organism: Biomphalaria sudanica (assembly GCA_036873155.1). Lineage (NCBI taxonomy): Eukaryota > Metazoa > Mollusca > Gastropoda > Planorbidae > Biomphalaria > Biomphalaria sudanica. The sequence continues at coordinate 1,127 of JAZGLO010002351.1, read as the reverse complement.
ATTCTGTCAATAACAAACCAAAAAGCATGTACAGATGAAAGAAAGAAGTACTTATGTAACGGGACGGAACTGACGACAGAGACACGCCCACGCGCATTAATAACCATCACGAAGAAGTAGGTCAATACTCATGACACCAAAGTACATTAATAACACTCCGCGTTCTTTTTATTTACCATAGCAACGCAAACAAATCATTAGAATAATAATTGAGCAAAGATTATTTTTTGTTCCCCTCTCGCTAAGCTGTGATCGGAAGAGGACGAACTTAAAGAGCTCTCTTAAATCCCAGGATCAATGTATTGCAATAGCCGTAGATCGAAATAAAATATTCTATCAACACAGAAACGTTCCTGCCGTCTGTTTGCATATCCAGCCTGTATGGATTACTTTCAAAACAATTTGTATTTAATATCTGCATGCCGCCGGCGGTATTTGCATTCATAACTTGGTATCTCCTGGTTTTTATTAGGTCTCTAAACACGAGGAGAAAATGCGCTAAAGGGCTCGCGGATGAGGACATGAGTAAAGTGGTCTTGAACATATTATTAGGATTATTATTCGAGTAGGAGTCTTTGGAAGAAAAGTAGGTTTTGTTTAAAGTGCCACCACAGAATCATTTGCCTGGTAAGCGACAGAAAATTAGGGCTAGTTTGTTTACACTCTGTGTGTGTGTGCGCGTAATACGAGCATTGACCTGTGCCGTATCAGAAACCCCTTCAGTAAGAAATCTTGTTGAGATTACTCCCTTAGAGCACGTGAAAGAAAGCGGGCAGTGAGTCTTAGGGTCGCTTTATCCCCGTGCAAGGACATTGACCAGGTCTCAGTCTCTCTCATTCTCTTTATCTTGTTGTCCCCTTCGTCCTTCATGCAGAGGGCGACATTCACAAAGAATCTGGTCAACTGTCTCAGCATTCTCTATGCAGTAGCGACACCAAGCTCACTAAACAGTCCCGAAGTAAGGAACTATTGGGCAGTGGCCTACTGAGGCGACATTCACAAAGAATCTGGTCTACTGTCTCAGCGTTCTCTATGCAGTAGCGACACCATGCTCACTAAACAGTCCCGAAGTAAGGAATTATTGGGCAGTGGCCTACTGAGGCGACATTCACAAAGAATCTGGTCTA
>JAZGLO010002345.1:0-10427 GCA_036873155.1 Biomphalaria sudanica | reverse complement strand
AACAACAGCAAGATGAACAGTTCAGAGTCAACCACTGCCTTATAGACAAATGCTTTTAATAATTTGGAGAGAACTATGACTCACAATGTCACCATAGCAGGGAGGATGAATAGAAGTAGACCAACAAACTGGACAAGGTTTTAAGAGAGAGAGAACTGGTTCATAAAATTCTTTTTCTTTAAAATGGACAAGGAGACCCTAAGACACACATGATTCCTTTAAGGGGATTAGTCTCAGCACAAAAGGGTTTCCAGAAGGATTATGCTAGTTGAAGAGGTAACAGATGAGTATTAAACATACAAATATTCAACATAAAGTCTTAGTCTTAAAAATGAATGGTCTGGTTTTAACAAAGGTCTTAGTGAGTCTCAATGACAGTGGTAGCCTGAATTTGACTAATCCTCACTTAAGTAAAAATATAAACATTCTATATAACTTATTCTTATTTATATACTTTTTAAATGGTATAATATATTGTATAATATATTGTAGATGGTTAGGTTAGTATTATTATTTTTTTCTATCATTGAAGAGGTTAATTTTCTATCAAAAACCCAGGCCAGTTCTACATTCCAAATGCTTTCATGAACACATTCATTTCAAATTGAAAAAGTCTCTAACCTGGGAACCCATGCTCCCCCGTTGTCAGCTCCTGAGTGTGTGTTGAAGAGTCGAGCCTGATGAGCCTCGTAAGCTACACTCTGAGAGGAAGAGGCAGAGAACTGATCATTCCCAGCAATGTCCTTCTGGTAGGATCCCAACAATTCATCACACACTGCAGGAGAAACATAATATTAGGGATTGATTTTTTTGTTTGTTAAAGACTTCCTCTTAATTCCTTCAGCTTTGATTCCAAGGTCTCCACCCAGCTGAGTTGCCAATATTCTCCAATCTTTTAATAACATGTGAATCATTTCCACTAGAAGATCATTGAGTCTCAAAGTGTTAATATAATATTTCACTCAGTAATTTCAGCAGGGTGGGTTCCAATCAAAGCTGAAAGTGTTCTTAGTCTAATAAAAATGTAAACAAATTAAATACAACAAAGTGTCCAAGCTTGATGCTCTTTTTTTTATTGATCTGAATATAAAGTCAAAGAAATTATAGATGCAAATACTGGAAGACATTATGCAAAGCCAGATGCATTACAATTATTTAGCAACTAAAATTCATATTAATAAAAACAAATTATTCTTAAAACTGTTGTAAAAGTCTTAAGTGATAAAAAATAGGATATTAAGGTCATTCTTAATGGTAATGAAATCAATATAATCATGTATATAAAATAACAGAGATGATGACAAATAAAACCAATCACTTCCTAAAGCAAATCCAATTTGAGCTTTTGTTAAGTTCTAAGAAAATCTTATATTCTTGTCCTTTTTCAGTCCTTGTTTAACTTTATTTGAATGTTTCTAAACCAATAGAGGACCTTTTTATTTGGGTCTAAACTATTTTTAAAAGCACTCAAAGCTTATTTTGAAATATTTGTGATTTTCAAATTCAATATTTTGACCAAGTGATTGATTGTCAAAGAGTATCACACATATTTAAACAAGAACTTTTATAAAAAAAATATAAAAAAAACAATAGCAGGGTTATTTTTTAACAGCAGCCTTGCGAAGGCGTCGAGGTGCTGCAGCTCTATTACCTCCATTGGTGTCATTGATTGAATGAGGAGTCCCTGCATTTTCGGTGGTCTTCTGACCAGGTTGCTCTGCTGTTGTGGTTGTTTGTGGAGTAGGTGTGTGCATAGGAACAGGCTCACACTTGCCAAAGGTGATATGCTCTATTATGGTGTTGCGACAAATGCTATAATAAAGAAAAATAGATTTAAAGTTAAAAAGAAAGATATAAAATAATGATCTGAAATTCTTGTATGAAATAATGTTGTTCTATCACTTATAAGATTAAGAAAAACTAATTACTGAAGAAAATAATAATGTCAAAATAATTAGATAATTTGAAGTTAACTGTGAATAACAGTTTCTTGCCAATTTTGTTCTTGGCATTAACAAATCAACTATAATGACAGCTTCAAGGCAAAGACCAGCAAGTACGATTTAAAAATCAAGGATAAAAACTTGTGCAATTAATCATTAAGGCCATCAAATAAAAATGAAATTACACTCACCAAATCTCACATTCAGTCCTACAGGCTGAAGGGTCCTCTATTCTCTCCCCTTCTTTGTAGGTCTTGCCATTGATATCACAAGATGGCGTTTCACAAAGAGATTCAGGAATGCAAGTGACTGGGTCAGTGAGTGAGTCATAGACCTGAAAGAGAACATTTATATTTACAATTTCCTCACAAATAAATTGTGTAATTTCTGTATTTGAATTAGCAAAAATATATACAATGAATTTGGTACTATAAATTTTAACTGACACAATTAGTCCAGATGATATCACAATGAGTAAACATCTCTACATTTCATATAAATGCAGTCACCTGTCCTGGTGGGCAAGGATTAAGATCACAGCCTTCAAAACAAAGTCCTTTAAGATCACTACATTGTGAAGCAATAGTGGAATACACATTTTTGTTGCCGCAGGTTTTCTTTGGACACAGAGAGATGCATGGATTAAATGTTTCACACTGCTCACACTGTATGGCTGAAATTAGAAAATAAACAGAATATTTAGACTCATGGATGACATAAAATAAACAGAATAATTAAACTTAGTTTGAATGGAGATGGACATTATAATGTGATATCTTTTACATAAATGACAACAAGTGACTGGTCTTTCATAAAATAAACAGAATAATTAAACTCAGTTTGATTGGTGATACTAATTATAATAATAATAATAATAATCTTTATTGTCCGTATGGAAATTTGTCTTACAATTTGTGCATTACACCAAACCAAAAACATTATAATTATAAGAAACCAAAGTGTACATTCACACCAGACTCACTCATATTTTACATGTGACAAAGTTTATACCAGATTGTTCTTATTTAATGATTTGATTGCCAGGGGAACAAAAGAGTGTTTATGTCTGTTTGTCTTTGCTATCGGTGTCTTGTATCTCTTTTGTGATGGTAAAATCACAAAATCCTGACACAAAGGGTGATTCTTTATTTCGAGGATCTTGTTAGCTTTTTTATAGATGTTTGTCTCAAACAACTGCCCAAATGGGGTTAGTTTTTTGCCAATGATTTTACCAGCAGCATTAAGGATTCTATAAAGTTTATTTTTATTTTTAATGCTCAGATTGCCATACCAGGCAGTGATATTGAAACTTAAAATATTCTAGATATGAGCGTGATAAAACATAGCCAAGGCCTTTTCACTAACTAATGTGACATCTTTTACAGAGATGACAAAAATGACTGGTCTTTCATAAAATAAACAGAATAGTTAAACTCAGTTTGAATGGGGATACTAATTATAATGTGACATCTTTTACAGAGATGACAAAAAATGACTGGTCTCTCTTTTTAAGGTATCTTTTAAGATAAAGAACATGTTGAATCAATACTTACGACATAAATCATTACTTCTCCAATTGATGGGCACTCCATTAACAGCACATTCATGTGCATAGGCAGCTATTGCAGTACAAAGACATTCACAGTCACCACCCAGGTCGCAAGCACAAGCATCAAACTCACATCTTAACATATAAGAAACAGAATTTCAAGTATTTCTTAAAAACATCTTACAAATGTTGATTTTATTATCTTCAAAATTTGTTTTATTAGGATCCTTATTTCATTGAGTAAAAAAAAAGGTTTCACCTCCTGACGAAATCTGTGCGATCAATAACATTGTGACATGGTTGAAATAGGTCAGAATTCAATATCGAACACTTGAAATGTGCCCAGGCTTTTCTCTGGGGGTTCTTTGAGCAAGTATCAGTAATCTCAAGGGATGGTGCACAAGAGCTTTGAACTTTCCAGCTATCACCAAATGCTGTTGCCTTGTTAACAGGATTCCCTCCTTGTTTTGGAATAAAATCATCTCCAGAGTCTTGATTAAAGTTGCCACAGAGACCTTCAACCTAATGGCCAAAGTGTAAAAGAAAAAAGTATTTTCATATTTTAGACAAATTATTGTGAACATTTAAATATGAAAAAAAAAATTTGCAAAGTAATATTTAAGAACATAAATATAAAAATAGAAAAAACAAATTAAGCTAACCCTATATATTTTTCTTCCATTTTTTTTTTACTTAAAAGCAACTTTCTTTTAAAATGATTGCATCTGCTCAAGATTAGTTACTTTATAAAATAAGCAACTGTCACATGAACATGGGTTTACAAAAACATCTAAGCAAACAAATTAAGCTACTTACATATCTCATGTGATCTTTTGTTAGTCTGACATAAACTCTTGTTCCTTTGTCCCACTGTACTGTTACACCAAATGGAGTAGTGATGTAAACCATGTCACCAACTTCTTTGACACTAAATGGTGAGCCAGGATCTGGTATAACGGACTGACCTGGATGCAATACAAGAATATTAATTACTCACTGACAAAATCTCTGCTTGTGGACATAATGATAAAAACAGCCAGTGTCCTAAGTGAGAAGTTTTACTACTGTGAAACCAATATATGGGCAAGTACTTGTGGTGAACATGCTAATGTACTCAAATTTAAAAATCTGTTTTCAGCAAGATCCAAACTCAAGTGGCTTGTTAGCCTTTCCTAGCTACCCACATAGGAGAAGGAATCCAAACCTTTGCTGCCTTGCATTGCATTTAAACCTGGAAAAGGCTTCAGGAGTCAACGCCCTTAGGAAATATCATGAGCCAGGGACCTTAGGTAGCTTGCACCACACAGTGCTACAGTCAGGCAGAACCTGCAATGCTCCTAGTCTCAAACTGTAACTGGTACCTGTCTGGAGAGGGGACAACTAATCATTTCAACCATAGCTAATGGCCAGGCTTTCATTTCATTTCTTCGAGATGAACCATAGTTACTCCACAACTGAAGGAAGCCAAAAATATTACTACTTGCCATTAAATCCATCAGGTGTTTTTTTAATTTATTATTTTTTTATTATCTACGTAACATTTTTCAGGTACTAATTTCAAGTGTGTAAACCTGAAAATAATTTCTAGGTGAAAAAAAAAAGAAGAAAAGAAAATATAAATCTCTGTACCTGAGATAAGTTGAAGTTTGTAAAAATTATCTGTTCCTTCTGTACCAACAGTAAAGTCAATTTGTTTGGCACAAGTTACTCCTGTTGTACCACACTGTGTGTTGTGAGTGGTGATAGCATAGTTGTAAGGACTGTCATCTGTTGATTTCACTAAAACATAGTCACACACTCCCTGGAACTCATAGCGACGGCCATCAAATGTAGTGTAATGGGAGTCTCCATAGGCACTACATGACGATGGGCAAGTGTTGTTTGTGCACTGCCATTGGCGATTTTTACAAGTGCTATGAATAAGAAATTGGATAATGAAATGAAGAATCATATAAAAGAGTATACCTTCATTGCTTTATTCTATTTATTTTTTATTTGATAGCAAGTTAAGTTCCCACTTGAGCTCTATAATATGAGTGAAAGAAATTAAAGCCTGTACTACTTTGGTTAATGTGGACCTTTTAACATGTATTGGGATTAAAAGAAGAAATATTAAATATATAATCAACTATTACATCTATAATTAAGTTTAAAAAATGAATTAGACTTTTGACAATAAATAAGATATAAAAGTATTTTCAACTTTTAGCTCCATTAGGCCTATAAACATTATTGACTAATAAAACGCAGAGTTTTAATTATGAAAACAAAGTATTCAGAACCAAATATAATACCAAATATATTTTAAGGATGTTCATTTGATGGCTATTTGATGGCTATCTGCTGCTGTGTTTCCATGTTTCTTAGAATATTTTACTATTTCAATTGAAAAGTAATTTTAAATTCTACATTAACATTTAGGTAGAAGAATATATTTTTATTATGACAATACAGAAGTGCCACATCACCATACTTTTCTGGAATAATTGTACTTGTACCTAAGCACAACACAGCCATGGGAAACTCTCATAAATTTAAAACAAACATAGGACAGGCATGCACATATGTTTAGTAGCCCATTAACACAAGCAGATAAAGAGGATTTTCCTTACCACTTATAAAAAAGAACATTTTATGGTGCACAAAATATGGTAAATAAATTCTCTATTGAATTCCCATACTATCTGAACGAATCATGTGAAATAAACAAACCATTGATTGCATTCCTGGAAGTAAGATTCCCCTTCATGATAAGTATTTCCAGCATGGTGACAAGGGCACAAGGAAGCATTGACACAATTGTCTCCATCAAGAACCAGACCAGGCAGACACTCACATCCAGCATCGCAATTGTCTTTACTACAGTTGGGTGGATTGTGCATGTTGTCACAAGTAAGTGGACAGTTGGATTTGCATCTGGTGTAGACTGATGTCTCAAGTGGGCACAATGGAGGTGGATTGGTAGGTGGAAGAGTCACACGAGCAGGTGGCACAGCTGAGCAGACAAACTTGGCATTTTCACAGACACTGCAAATAAATTCAAACAACAATAAATGTGTCATTATTTTTCAGAATTTCACTGATAAATATTTTATAATAAACTAAATCAATGGTATAACTTAGTTATGTCTGTTTGATCAAATATTATTATTTAGATACTGCCCAATAACAACTAAGAATTTATCTTATTATATTTTTTTAATTAACTTTAGTATTAAAGAATAAATTTAACAATTTTTTTGTGAAAAGTAAAATGTCTAACTTACCAGATTTCATTTCCAAGAACTGTTGTGTATCCAGATGGATACTGTTTCCCATTGAAACTACAAGGACAATCTGCAATCGGGACACATTGCCCTTGGTCATTTAAAGTTTGGCCAGTCAAGCAATTGCAGCCTTCAACACACTTTGTGTCACAGTCAGGGTCTTTGTTTTCAGCTATGTCTCTGCATGTACGTTCACAGGGCCTGGCACACACAGTATACTGCTGACCAGCAGGACACTGCAGCACTGTTCAGATGGAAATTTTAACAACTAATCATCAATATGAATGGTATTTTTACAACATGAATGGCATTTCATCAACATAACTGGTAGTAAAATGGTGGTATATGAACAAAAACTTTTAATTAGATACTTACAGCATTCTGGTATTTGCAGACGCCAATTTATTTGTATTCCCTTAGTGGCGCATGTATCTGCATAGCTTCCCATGTTAGGGCACATGCAGTCCTTCATGTTGGCAGTGCAAGAACATAGATCGTATAGACAGTCCTCATAATATGTGGTGACATCAATCACATTATGACAAGCTAGAAAACAGAAATAATTTTTTAAAAAAGAAAAAAATTATGACAATGCATTAAAAATAATTTTCATAAGACTTTAAACAAGTAACTAAATCATAATTGTGTAGCTGGCCATTCAAGATCACTAAAGAAGAATTATGTCAAAGAACAAAGTAGCAGCCCAATGTAGAAGATATCATTCAGAGATGCCTGCATCCAACATCACAAGACAAGCCCTCACCTGGAACCCCCAAGGAAAGACAAGGAAGGGATAGATCAGAAATACATAGCACTGACATTTGGATGGCATGGATGAGGTGACTTGAAAAACAGAAATTTTTTTTTTGTAGTTTAAATTCTAAGTGTAGAAACAATAGTCATTTACTTTACCTTTAAATATATCTCCTTTGAGTTTCTGGCACAAAGCCAATGCTTGATCTTTTTTCTGAGGGTTTGCATCACAGGGGTCTTGAGGTGTTATTTCTGAGATGTTGGCACATGACTGCTCAGTCTTCCATTGATTACCAAAAATGTTGGGGTTGGTTTCAACATTACCCTCTAGTGTCTTAAAATCATTGGTCTGATCACCATCAAATGTACCACACAGACCAATGGTTTTTTTGTAGAATTCAGCAGGAGCTTTGATGTAGGCTCTGGTGCGCCCATCCCACAATATGCTGATGCCATTGCTTAGAGTAGCCTAGAGATCATTTACATAAAATTTACAGATTTTTAGAAATCAAGTTTTAAAAATACATAGTGTACCGCATATGTAGGGTATAAAATAAATTAGAAACATTTGTAATTAATTTTTTGTGGAATAAATAAAGTAATAATAATATGAATACTTTAAAAACTAAATTAACAATAATAAATAACTTATAAATACAAAAACACGACCTAATAAATACTTAGAAAGATACAAAGATAAAGGCACATTGCCTGAATAAGTCTCTAATACACATGACTAGATTACGACATGGCTATGCAAAGGACATAATTATCTTCTCTTTTAAATGAATGTCTGTAATTTATGACATTAAGTAAAAATGAGATAATGAGGTCCCTTCCTAAAAAAGTACTTATAACAATAATGAAAATGTGGTAAGCTAATTATGCTTTAAAATTTTCTCTAAAACATTCTAATTAGCCTTCAGTACAATTATGTATCATGGCAAAAAACAACTAATTATTCCTTTTTGTGAACTCACTTGCATAAAGAGTGATGACACCATAGTGACTTTTATCTCTGGTGTTACATAAGGAAGAGTAGTTATTTCTCTTCCATTAATAAAGAGCTGGTGATTGTGGTCCAACTTAATGTTCAAGCCCTGGATATCAATGCTGATGGACTTAGTGCAAGAAGCATCTCCATGTCCACACTGAATGTTGTCCACTATCACATTGAAGTCTCTGTCTTTCATCAGGTAGTAGGAACAGGTCCCCATGAAATTATATCTCTTACCATCAAAGGTTTCATAGTGAGGGTCTCCAGTGGCAGAGCAGGTTTTGTCACAAGATTTTTTGGTACAGTTCCAAGCACCATTGTGGCATGTGCTAATAGAAAAAGATAATTGTTTGTCCTTTTTATTATATACATACATAGATCAGTTAGGTAACAGCACCAGGGACCAAGTTTTTAAGAGAGAAAGTAGTGAATTAAAATGCTACGAAAATAAGGGCATGCGCCGACCGAGGCTCGAACCTGTGACTCCGGATTCGACACCACCGCCTAGCGATAACGCACCAAGCGAAACTAACCTCTAGAACATCGGAATGTCCATAAAAAACATTCTTCTGATCCAGAGTCATTTCGCCCGTATGCAAATTACCACCCCAGTGGTCAAAGGTCACAAGCCCCAGCTAGCCCCTCCCCCACCCTCGCAGCATCCGTTCACTAACAATTTCGATAGAGCCTACACAGACAGCCGTTAGGCATGTATTAGACAAACGATGGCTCTATCTAATTGTATATCTCTCACAAAGACAAGTGGACAACATAAACACATTACATATAGAAGCTTCAGTGGGTACGAGCAATAATGCTGTAAATGTAAACATAGAGTTGAAGCTAGGTGCTGAAACAAATGATACATACATATATTAAACATAAATGAATAACAGCACCAGGGACCAGGTTTTTAAGAGAGAAAGTAGTGAATTAAAATGCTACGAAAATAAGGGCATGCGCCGACCGAGGCTCAAACCTGTGACTCCGGATTCGACACCACCGCCTAGCGATAACGCACCAAGCGAAACTAACCTCTAGACCATTGGAATGTCCATAAAAAACATTCTTCTGATCCAGAGTCATTTCGCCCGTATGCAAATTACCACCCCAGTGGTCAAAGGTCACAAGCCCCAGCTAGCCCCTCCCCCACCCTCGCAGCATCCGTTCACTAACAATTTCGATAGAGCCTACACAGACAGCCGTTAGGCATGTATTAGACAAACGATGGCTCTATCTAATTGTATATCTCTCACAAAGACAAGTGGACAACATAAACACATTACATATAGAAGCTTCAGTGGGTACGAGCAATAATGCTGTAAATGTAAACATAGAGTTGAAGCTAGGTGCTGAAACAAATGATACATACATATATTAAACATAAATGAATAACAGCACCAGGGACCAGGTTTTTAAGAGAGAAAGTAGTGAATTAAAATGCTACGAAAATAAGGGCATGCGCCGACCGAGGCTCAAACCTGTGACTCCGGATTCGACACCACCGCCTAGCGATAACGCACCAAGCGAAACTAACCTCTAGACCATTGGAATGTCCATAAAAAACATTCTTCTGATCCAGAGTCATTTCGCCCGTATGCAAATTACCACCCCAGTGGTCAAAGGTCACAAGCCCCAGCTAGCCCCTCCCCCACCCTCGCAGCATCCGTTCACTAACAATTTCGATAGAGCCTACACAGACAGCCGTTAGGCATGTATTAGACAAACGATGGCTCTATCTAATTGTATATCTCTCACAAAGACAAGTGGACAACATAAACACATTACATATAGAAGCTTCAGTGGGTACGAGCAATAATGCTGTAAATGTAAACATAGAGTTGAAGCTAGGTGCTGAAACAAATGATACATACATATATTAAACATAAATGAATAACAGCACCAGGGACCATGTAGGC
>JAZGLO010002344.1:0-18724 GCA_036873155.1 Biomphalaria sudanica | reverse complement strand
GTGCCAGAAGCTGTTTTTCTACACGTCAAAAAAGTAGCTGCTATTCACACTGTTTCAGTACACATACATATGTTCTTCTTCTTTGTTCTCATTTTACATGTTGGAGTGTTCAGATCAGTAATTCTATACCTGAGAGGAAACGCGCAGTGGTTTCCAGATCAGACAGTTCTCGGAATAGTCTTTGGAGGGTTTTGGGGCCAGAGTCTTGTTCGGGTCTCTTGATTTAGTATGCACCATTGAAGGACATGGTCAGCATTCTCTGGTGATGCTCCACAAGGGCAGGTTTCGCTCGTCCCAACATTTAACTTCCGGAACATATATTATTGTCTCATTCAGTGGTAGAGCATTTTTTGTGTGTGTGGAAACTAAACAAGCACAATCACTGGTAAATGTTGACTGACTATAATTTGACAGCCGTCATAGGGGTAACAACTAGAAATATAGTTTCACAGTTCCGGAACATTATGCACGAGTGTAAAAAGTAAAATAAAAAACAAAATAACTCTTGTTGTAATTTTTCTACTTTGAGTGGGGAAAAAAGAAAACGTGAATATAATACAGTTTAAATATGAACTAAAAGACACTCTACACAATTAGTTTGTTTATGCGGCCCTCGAAACAAGAAGGTTGTCCACCCCTGAAGTATGGGATACTTCATAATAGGCCTAATGTTCCTAATCTAACGCGTTTTCTTTATATTCTGTGTAAGCGTTTATAACAGATGCCAGTTCTCTTGCTTCCATGATAATATAGTGTTTAATGATAGGCCTATATGTTCGCTAATATCCTCTTTTTATAATTTATTTAATGAGAAGTGTTTTTATCAAATATTACTTCTCCTATAAAATGATTTAGGCTGCTGTAACCATATGCTATATTGGCGATAATGGCGATGTTGCTTGGATCTATATATTATGCCATATAACAACAGAACAAATACGTGTTAAATTTCTGGTGTTTATTACAGAGACCATTCAAAGCTATCATTTTTTACAATAAGCTATTAATTCTTTTTTTTTTTAAAGTTAACCGTGGAATAATTTGTGCCCGCCCCCAAATCAGTAAGCCTGCATGTAATGCACACATTGCACGCTTAGGTCTAGAAGTTGCGGCCCTGAACACAAACACTGTTCACAAAGGAGGTTGTTAAAAAAAAATTGTCAGTGTTCTGTTATTTATTGGCCAGTTTGTATGTTTTGAACTACGGTTGAGCCAATTCTATACACCAAGAAGGATGTATGCTGAATAATATGCAAATCCATTAAGCTTTAACATTAGAGAGTGGTAGCGACGTAATATAGAACAAAATATTGTTTACAATATCAACAATTAATTAAAAGAATTTCGATTTGTAACTAGTTATTAACTCAAATTGCGTAATTATCAATGCCCCAAAATCACCCGTCAACCTTAGGGGTTGGGGGTGGATGTGAAGCGATGAGCGGGAAATCATCTCTACCCACTGGCAGATCCAGAGGGGGGCGGTAGGGGCGATTGCCCCCCCCCCCCTCGGCCGACCCCCCACCCTTCGGAGTACGAATTTTAGTATAGAATTCACACAATTTGTTTACGAATTTATTACTTATGTTAATAATATATGCTAATTATTTATATTTCAACATATTTTTAGATTATTTCGCCCCCTTCAGGTATTTTGGCCTATTTGGTGGGGTCGGGAGGGGGTGATGGCATCAATCCCGCCCCCCCCATAAACTTTCGAGGGGGGGGCGGTCCAATAAATTTGTAGAAATCACAGCTTGCTAACAGAATCAAGTAAATATCTATATGATTAAAACGTGTTATTAGTGTTTTAACCTATATTTATATTATGTCGTTCCCTTGTTTTCCGATTGGTTTGGGGGGGGGGGCTGGCGAATACATCTACTACCATTCCCACCTAAACCCTTTGAGTGGGGGGGGCGGTCCTACTTTTATGAAAAAATCATAGTTTGTAAACAAAATTAGTTGAATATCTATTTAATATAAGCTACGTATTGATATGTGAACCCATTTGTATATTATGTCGCACACACACTCTAATCTCAAATTTTATCATTAGTAAATATAAAATGAAAAAGGGTTGTGCCAGTTTGGAGGGGCGATACATGCAATCGGCTTCCGCCCATCGGACAAACCAATACTTTTTCTTTTTGAATTATAGTTAAGAAATTACAAAATTATAAGAATTATAAGAAAAATCTGTCACTAATATCAAATATTCAAATATGGCGACAGAGTTTATGTAATTTCACATAAATGTATCATAATTTTTTAAAGTAAAACTTTGCTTTGGAAAATTTAGAATTCATACGAAAGTTTTCAGTAGAAGAGTAACGATTGAGATGAGTTCTGAACCCAAATATTCTTTTCCTAGTCGCCTTTTTCCAACCTTTACCCAATCTGCTGTTTTTCTAGTTAAATAAATTTTGGACTATAGCTTATAATTTATGTTTCAATCCTAAAAATGCAAACAAATTTAGAGTACAGTCTAATTGGTCCACTTTATTTCTCCTCCCACTACCGAAATTTTTTGTTAGAGCTTTGAATTATAGTTCTGTAACAAAACAAAGTTACAAACATGCTTATTGAACAAAATGTATCACTTACAAATGAGCTTTTTAAAAACAAAATTATTATTCTTTTTTTTTTTCGTCGGCGATCTTCAAAGCCTAAATCTAAATATGTGGGGTATCTTCAAATCGTTTTTTTTTTTTTTTGCAATTTAGTAAGGGCCTTTCTAATTCATATTAGAATATTTTTTCAAGTAAAAAATTTTTGAAAAGGTCATTTTTTTAATAGGATGAATAATGAACTGCAGATGTCAGGAGAATGCGTTTCTGCAGTGAAGAATGCTAAAAAACGCTTTTGGCGTCGGGGCTTGGCCCAGATCCCTACTGATGGCTAATGAGCTGTAAATGTCAGGAGACTGCGTTTCAGCAGTGAAAAATGCAAATAAACGCTTTTGGCGTCGGGGCCTTGCCCCAAACCCCACTGATAAATAATGAGCTGTAAATGTCAGGAGAATGCGTTGCTACATTAAAGAATGCAAAAAAAACAAAAAAAAAACGATAGGGTTAGGGTTTACTGGGCGTTAGGGTTAGGGTTTGGAAAAAATCGCCGCCCCACTCCAAAGTTCTGGATCCGCTAGTGTCTCTACCCCATCTCCCCTGAATCCAGTGATGTCTATATTATATAATTACTCTTAAGCCAGAGCCTATTTTCCACCGCATTGTCGTGAGTGCCATTGTTTCCGTTTTTCCAGCTTTTCATTTGTATCACGAAAATGCAGTTAGAAATAGTTATAGTAACAGTTGGTATTGTTTATAACGTCACCTGTGCTAATATGTTTATATTGCGATATTGTTTGTTGTAAATGTTTTGTGAGAAAGTAGGAAGTGACGTACTAAAAAAAGATAGTCTTCTATGTCTGCTTGTATAAATACAAAGTCTCTGTTATTATTATTGTTTTTTAATGTCTCCAGTATTTTATTTATTTATTTGTGACAACAGAACATCACCAATAGCTGATAGCCAAAGGATTGATTATACGTTCAATTTAAATTTTCATAATTAAGCTCGCTATTAAAGAGTGAATAATTTTTCGGTGCCTAATTTTCCGACTTGTCAAAAAGAGCCCAATTTACCGGTGCTATTAAAGCATAAAACAAATAATTATCCTGACCTATTGTTGGCATGCGACATGACACAACATGAAATGTCACGAGAAGCCTGACAAATAGATAAATCAATCTTTACAGATTGGTGCAATTTCTTGCGCGAGGAATGTGCACGATGGAACGAAACTCATGCTCAAAACATTGAGAACTTGTGGATAGTGTGAAACGTAAACTAAAAAGGCCATTTGGAACAAGTAGTGCGCGGCACATTGTTTCAGAGTTATTTGCAGAAGTTTCAGTGGTATGCGCGATGAAGATATGTTTTCTAGCACGTCTATGCTTGAAACAACTGCTGATAATTACCCATGACAATTTTTTTGGGTCAAATTTAACACATTGTCTGCCAGCGGTAGATTTAAATTATTTCCCCATCTGAATCTATCTTCGGTGTTAGCTTCGATCACTGGTATCAAATGAAAGCTAGTGTAATTAATATAGTCACGAGTTCTCAAAAACAAATATCAGATTTACATTAAATGTTGTACACTTAATGTATAGAAATCAGTTTTGCTTTAAAGGTAAAGTGCTAACCTTAAAGGCAAAATCATTCAAGTAGAACAAGTACTAATTATACAGTATGTAGTCAAAAGGCCAATAGTAGGCTACAGTAGGATACTTACGTAAGGTACTTTGCTTGGAACAAAAATAAGCGTTAGGACTATATTATAGGCCTCTAGTCTATAGTCTACCCTTACGGCTCAGTGTCCGCATATGACACTCGCCCAGGGCCCGCGCACTGCTAAGGTAACCTCAGCTGTAATGTAATTGTTCTGCATGTAAGTGTCACCCAGTATCGGTAAGGTTTTGTCTCCAGTCCACTAATATTGGGGGGGGGGGGGAGAGGGAGGTACACACTCCTACCAGTCGCTGGGTTCCACATTATAAAGTGCAGTGAAGAGCAAATTTGGTTTTTGAACTAAAGTTTTTTAATAGCAGGATAATGCACTGTAGTAGTGTAGATGCCTCAGAATATCCATTTTTTTTGGTTTTAAATACCGGAATTAGTGCTTGACGTTCTTTATCGATCAATATATAGCATTGTATGCACATAGAGCTAGATAATCAGCTAGATAGTATTAGATGTTCTTTTTTGCAAAGTTCATATCAACTCACTCTGTTAGTCTGGTAAAAAGTTTGAACACGTTATTGCTAGTTGAAACTTTGCACAATTGCTCATTGACGAAGACATTACATGAATAAATTAAAATGTAGTACCAATTAATATAATTATTTATGCTTGATGCCAACAAAGGAAATTAATCTTTCATTATTCCTGATAAGGCTAAATCTGTTGGGTTTTGTCCCCTCGGATTCTTCGATAAAGTTGGAACTTTAAACAACTATTTATTGTACCTAACCTAACAAAACATGCATCAATTTAAAAAGTAGCCAATTACTCAATTAATTATTGCTAATCAATTATTGTGCTTTGATATTGAAAAGGGAAATAACTTCTACATTATTGAGATATATAGTTCTAAGTGTAAAGTTATAGATCTATCCCTTAGATAAGTTTTTTTTTTTTTTTTAATAAATATTTTAATATTTTGCTTGTTTTTACAGAGCATTATATCAAGCAAGGAGGTTATATTTAGATGGAGATGGCGTGACGTCACTAGGTTGAAGCCCAAAAGTTGAAGCCAAATCGCAGCCATCTTGGTCTACTCAAATTAAAACGTGCAGTCTGTTTTTTTTGAGAAATTTGTTCGACAATATTTCACGACATTATTTAAATATCTGTACATTGTACAATATCTTATAAAACGTTAAAAACACAGTGTATAGAATAAAATAAACATTACAAATGCCTTCTTGTTCGGCATACGGTTGTACGCAACGACGACCAGAAAACGGGATATCGCTTCATCGGTTAGTTTGGTTTTTAGTCACTAAAGACTAAACTTTAGTGAGTTAGAGTTTAGTTAATGTTGTTAGTGCCATTTAATTATTTATATAAATTTTGGTAAAAGTGCATTTTAGCGGCGTCTATTATTTTTGTAACGTATTTATGTAAGTAAGGTTAGGGTAAGGATTAGCCTAACCCTAATCCTAACTCTAACCCGAGAAGTTTTTCTGACGGAATGTCACCAAAGCATCTTTGACTTTGTCTGGAGTATCTTGTTTTCAGTTGGTTCAAGCTGTGCTATCATCTTACTTGCATAAGCCAATTTTCACTGGTTTATCTGAGCACATGTTTGAATGTGAGCCTACTGAAAACCATGTAATTTTACTCATCAAGGCAATAGCAGAGAAATATCTGCAAGTGCGGTATCACTACGCTGCAAAACATTACACTTTTAGGAATCATATGCAGAAAGGTGCTGTGAGCAGACAGGTGCATACAAAACTAATTCTCTTCAGTGGTAAATAATTAGTTATCTCCCACTAGCTCATTGACTTTGTATATTCAGTATGGTTTATCAGTGTGTTCTTCTATAATGTCTTCATGTTTGTATAAAAATGTATCTTCCCACATTTTACATACTAAACATTTTAGATGTAGGCCAGAGTTTAATTAGGGAAAGATTAGTTAGTATTACTGTAACATTATTATTAGTAGTAGGTAGTAGTACTCTTTTCAGTTCAATTTTATCAATTTTGTGGTGATTTCAGTGCGGTAAAAAGTATCAAAAATATAACAAACCTCTTGCAAATCATTTTTGTGCTTTTTTCAGCCCACAATAGTGCTTAATTTCGATGTAATCATTATATTTCGGTTTTGTAGGCCTCGATCAGGTGATCGTATAAATCACTTTACATGCTCTACAACGCTTTGTAATTGATCCATTGGAATATCTAGACCACCAGATATGAACTTGGGCCTTAGAGGAGTTTAGAAAAAAACATGATGACAAAATACGAGGCTAATTTGAGTCCTTACGAGAATTAGAAAACTGGTATCGCAATGAAAACGGATGGAATGTTTTGAGTAAACCAATATGGCGAATAGGCTCCGCCCACTGGCTTCAACCGATAATGAACATTTGATAGCAACCGCCATCTCCATCTAAATATAACCTCCTTGATATCAAGTCACTCTGATTGGTAAAAAGTTTGTACACGTTATTTCTCCCACACCCATTCTCGGATTAAGATGAAACTTTACACAATTACCTCTTGTACCTGAGAAAAAAAGAATCAATAAAGTAAACAACAACAATTATTTAATTAATTATTGGTAATTAATTATTTGTTAGTTATCAAAAAAGGGGAATAAATAATACTTTTTAGAGATGTGGGAGTATTATATACATGGGCAGTATATATAAAGTTATCCCTTTTATTATGTTCTGTGTTCGTTTTTCCCCCCACTTCCCATTCCCGGATCAAGTTAAAATTTTTCATAATTATTCATAGTCTTATCTTATCTTATAAAATACAGACGTTGCACAAAAAAGAAGATGACTTTAAATGAATCAATACAAAAATTAACCAATTAATTAATTAATTTGTGGCAATTAATTAATTAATTTAGTGTTATATAGAAAAAGGGAGTTGATTCGTGTAGTCTTAAGATATACGGTCATGCCTTTAGCGGTTCTTCCCCTTCTATAAGCTTTGTTTTAAAGAAAGATTTTGTAAAAAAATATTTAGCTTGTTTTTACATTTAAACTAAGATAATAAATCAATAATATTTATCTATTAAATAACCATTGTAGCGTGTTATTCGATATGATCGAAAAAAAACAACAGTTTTGACAGTTTGAAGATTTCTGTACAATGTTATAATTTGAAATGCTAAATTGAAGACAAAAATATTAGATTTAAAATTAGATTATTGAACTTGTTGTAGAAGACAATCTGGCATAGACATTGTTTTGATTTTTTTTAATGCTAGCCACTTAGATATATAAAACAAATCTGGCCACGTTTATTTCGCGCGAAAGAGGCTGATATAACATGGATATTGTTTTCATTAGAAATCTATGAAAATTATCTAGAATAGATCTCTATATCATAGAGTCTAATCTATGTACTGTTAAAATATACAAAGGCGATCTAAAAATCAATTTTTGATGCCCAAAAGCAAAGGTGTCTAAATTATAAATATCCTAGATAGACTACATTTACTTGATTTAGACTAGATCTAGTAAGACTAGACCTAACTAAGCCAAGGCTTAGTAGACTACCGTCACTAGACTCACTAGTCTAGAGTAGATCACTCTAGATCTAGATAAGATTGTGATTGATTATAAAAATTATAATTAATAGAATTATAGATCTATTAAATCTATACTTATACTCTAATTGATTAAATTGATAGGTATCATAGTTTATTATTAGTTACAAGTTAGTTAGTAGATCTATTGTCTAAGTACACTAGTAACACAGTTTGTGAGTTACTCACTGAACAGAAATGTCAAATGATAATTAATTTCTTGTACTACTACTAGAGTAAAGTGCGAAGTTCGAGCAGCCCCGATTTGACAAGAGGTTCGAACAGTTCACTTTTTATTGCTAAAACTTTTTTATTTGAATGTTTACCAAATTACTACTATATTGCTACTGCGTATGCACCTTTTTTCTTTACTTCCGACACATACTATTTCCTTTTCCTTGTAAAGGCTAAGTTCATGGTGAGGTCAAACACAGGAGGTGTGGAGTTATTCTTTTTTACTACCCGGTAGTGAAGGAAATGGGCTTAAGGGTATTTTTAAGTCTGATTGCTCATCAGCGTAAAGAGACTATTTGAAGTTGTGGAGGGTGGGAAATGGTGCAATGGATGGTGTTCTTGCGCTGGAGTAAAAAGAAAATGACTTTGTAGTAAAAATAAAATATTAAAACATGTTTTTAGATATATTTCCTTTGATCTGTTCGAACCTTCCACCAACCCGATCGAGGTTACTAACTGGGGAAAAATCCGCTCGAGGAAAAGTACGCTTGGCGATACTTACCCTGCACCTCTTTGACTTCGTATTTAATTTTAACTAAGCCTAGTGATACATTAAATCCAATCTATTTTCATAGAAAAAAGGACGAGGAATTCAGAGATACTATCAGTTTTTTCATAGGTCAGACCGTTACGGTGCTATAAAAATCCAAACTTGAAAATTGCTGCCAGCGGGCTTAATGCGCTCGAACTTCGCACTTTACTCTAGATCTAGATTCTAAGTACTAGATCTACATTATTCTAGAATCTAGTAGTAGTGTAGATTAGTGACTTATTAGTCTAGCTTCTAGATCTAGAACTGTCAACTGATCTTCTGACTTTTATCATTACTCATTACTAAACTTAAATTAAGTTAAATTACTATTAATAATAATTTATCATTATTATTTATATTTATAATACACAGTTAATATACTTGAATATACTAGATCTATGTCTATAACTATAGTTTTTGAATATTTTATATACTTAATATACTCAATACTGTATATTAAGTGTATATAGATCTAGTATTATTAGTATTAGACGAGTATAGACTATAGATAGATCTAGATTCTAATATAATCAATCATTTTCATCTCGGCACTGCCTTCATCTCATTAAGTTTAACTAGATTTATATTAGATTATAATTAGATTTAGGATTATTTAAATTTAAGTCTAGTAGATCTACTCACACTCACTTGAGAATACTGCTAGACCTAGTCTAGAGTTAGAGTTTAGATCAGTAGCTCTAATCTAAAGTAACTCTACTTACTGCTACTCTAAATATTTCTTATATGTGTCTTCTTAGATACTAAGATAGTACTATCATCTACTATTTAGATAGATCTATCTTCTAGTATCTATGAACTTGAGTCTAGAATGTCTAGAGACAATCTAGCATTAGAATGTCTAGTTGATAGATTATCAACATAGAATAGTTTAGAGAATAGATCTAATATATATTTTATATCTTATAATTTATATCTAGATCTAAAATCCGACATTATTCTAATAGAAAGCTCTAGATCTAGACTTTAGACAGTCTAGACCACTAGTCAATAAAAATAGATATTAATAATTTTAATAATAATTAATAATTTTTTTTTTTTATAAAGTGCTGTTAACAAGGCGCTGTAATAACATTACAAACACGACAGCAAAAATGACAAACTAATCTAAAAAGTTTTAAACCGATAGGTTTTAATGTTCTTCTTGAAAGTGGTATATATATACTATATTACTAGTCTATACTATAAAAAAAACATAAATATTGTTGTATTTTTATATTATTACTTATTAAAATTTTAAATTTATATTATTAGTATTAGAAATTATGGGCTGAAATTATAAATATTTCTCTAGATAGAAATAGATATCTATTATTATGAATATAGATCTATCTGTTATTATTGTATAGTCATTTTCGTCTGACAAACAAGCCCTTCGGTTTAAATTAGCCTTTATTTTTAAAGCTATAATGGAACAAGTGGTTAGCATTTACTATTTATGAAAAAGTACTTCTACTGGCACTTTTCTTTTTAAAAAAACAACAGACATTTTGAATCAACTAGATGTTATATATTCCTTTTTTTAGAATCGCACTATGAATAGACAACAAATCAACTGTCATTTTTGTTGTAGAAACATTTTAAGTTCAGTCAAAATTTGTTGACTGCGCAAGTGGGAATTTCAAATTAGCAGAAGTATTAAGTCTTGAATCATAAAAATTAAATTACTCTTAAGTTTTAACTTGTATTAAAAGCTTAAACTTTGACAAAATAATGGACATTATTTTTATCTGGATTTAAACATTTCTGAGGGCCGGAGTTGACCCGCCGGCTGTAGTTTGTCCATAACTGGTCTAGATCTAGGACTGTGATATAGTGTGTAGATAGAACAAAATAGTCATAATTTTTTAATTTTAAGTTGTTATCAGTGTTTTAGGTCTGTGTGAAAATAAAGTCACGCAGTTTGTTGGGCTAGATTTGGACTTTCTTCAAAATGTCATTAAGTGATATAATTAAAAAAGTTACTAGCTGTAACAGTACAGATATTGAAGCCAAAAATGCAGCATATAAAACACTTTATGGGTAAGTTGAAATTACTTGTTAAACTCTCAGCCTACTATGAACAACCAAGACTGATAGAGACTGATATATATATACTTTATATATATATAACTATTTGTTAATTGCATTGCTGATTATATTTGAATATTGATAGTAAAATTCAGCTTCAATGAACATTTCAATACATCTGTGCCTTTCAGAATCTACTCATCTTTTTACAAAGCTTTTATATCAACTCCCTGTCAGACAAAAAGTTTGTTACACATTATTTTTCCCACACCCAATTTCAGGTTAAGCTGGAATTTTGCACAATTATTTCTTTTACCTGACAACACAAAAAAATCCATTTAAAAAATTAACTAATTAGTTAATTAACTATTGGTAATTAATTATTTTGTGTGGTATCTTGAACAAGGGAAAGAAATCATACTTGTGGTATAAGTTGGAGAAGTCCCCTTCTCTTGAACCCTTAGTGAACATTTTTTTTATACATTTAAAAAACATGTAAACATTCATCAATATTCTCCTTCCCCTTTCCCAACAGTGCCAACTGGTCCAGACTTAAGTTAGGATCGTTGCGCATTGAGAAAGATAAATAAAAACAATTGGTAAAAATATTTCTAATTGCACAGATTTATTATTTCAATTATCTTTTTCTTGGACTTTCCTATGCTGAGTTTATGCACAAGATATGGTTGTTTATTTTGCATATTACTAGTTGGCCAAACAAGTTTATCTGCTAGTATTGGTCAATGAGAATAAGTTAAAAAAAGGGAATTAAAAATCATTTCAGAGTTAGCATATTAAGGGGTGTGGTGGCTTAGTGGTAAAGTGCTTCTGAACCCAAGGGCCTCTGGTTTATCTGCTATGATACCCTCGTTAGCTGTGGGCCTCAGAAACAGATAACCTTAATGTCATCTGCTCTAAAGATCCTAAGGTCTGAAGTTGGGAACTACACTTTTCTAGCATCTTAAAAAACTCACATGATTATGGAGTTTTTTTTTTTGTTGTTGTTCTGAGCAGACTTTTTAGGAAATGTTACTTGTTTCTTGATTTCATTAAAAAAAACAACAAAATTTTGTCTTTACTCAGACACTGACATATATTATACAATGCAGAGTAACTAATTATTTTTTTTTTTAAAACTAAAATTTATTATTGTTTTAAATTCTCAGATATCAAGGGTCGTTGCCACATTTAATCAGTTTATCATTTTTAAATTCTAGCTATTTAAAGAGTGATAGTCTTAAAAAAGGAGAACTGCAGGCAAATGCTACTCAGATTGTTTCTGCTGCTACGAAGGATGTTTTACTCAATAATTCTGACACAGTCATGATGGTTTTGGAAGTGTTGCTGAAATGCCTTACAGAGTTGAATTTGCAAAGGTATACATATGTATATAATATATTATTATTATTTTTTTGCAATTGTATCACATTTTCCAAGACTTAAGTTTTATAAATATTAGCATTATTTTTGCTGGATTAAACAAAAGTTAATTTTGTCTTAGAATTTATTAACTAAGGATTTTCGCTCTTGTACAAAAATTTATAAAATTCCATTTTTTTTTTAAAAGACCTGGTGGGCTTGATTTGTCTCAAGTTTTGCAAGTCCTGCTTGATAGAGCTCGGAAGTATATATCACCAGAGGTTACTATTCTTCTGTTAAGATGTTTGAATCAACAAATATTCTTATCTGATCAGATAATTACTGAGGTAGGCAGAGAAGTATTTTTAACATTTGTAATCATTCTACTTTAATATTTAGTCTGCTCATTTCAGCTTTTAAGCCAAATTTTTTTTTTTTTACCTTTTTAAATTGATGGCTTTAGAGGTCAACTAGTCAGAGCAAAATTTGCAGCATTTGAATTGACTGCTTCTTCTTCCTCGTTCTCATACAGACCACGTCCTCCAAAACTGCTCTCTATACCAAGAGGCCTGTATAAGACATTGGCCCCAAATCACCCCACTAGAAAGGAAACTATATGGAGAGCTCCCTGATCTGGAAACCACTGCGCATTTCATCTCATGTATTGGTCTACTCATCTGAACACTCCAACATAACAATGAGAACGAGGAAGAAGAAGACTGCTTCTAAAATCTAATATAAGAAGAAAAGCGATACTTAATGATATCCATGACTACTTACTTTAATGACTTTATAAAGTAATGCAATTGTTTCCTTGTTTGATTTATTCAGATATTAGCAATATTAAATGAAACAGAGGAGAAAAATCTAACTACATTACAGTTTGCCTTACTTGTTGAGGAGGCTGTTGAACTAATATATAGGTCAGATTTTCTTCTTCTTATATTTCTTTTAGTTTTAAAATGATTTATAATAGTGCTGGAATATTTTGTTTATTCATAGATCTATGACATAAACAGTAACCTAGAATACAATCCATAATTTAATCTTTTTGAGTTAAGTTTATTGTTTAAAAAATTATATTATCCTGAAGGAAATTTATTAAAAAGTGCATTATACATAACGTTTTTCCACTTCTAGAAAATGAGATGGTAGCCTATGGAAAAATGTGGGCGTCAAAATTTGAGACATTGAATTTGATTTTGTGGATTGATTTCATTTGCTTTTAATCTAGTGAAACAAATTTAAATAATATATTAGGTCAAAAGAAACAGTTGTTATGGTGGTATTTTTTTTGAAAATATAGAAAAACTGGAAGAAACACACTGATTTATATTCCTTATAATGTCACGATGTGGATTGAGAAAAATTTATTATTCAGATTTCTAAATTATAAGAAATGAAAACAACATGAAATTTCTACTTTTTAAAATTGATTGAAATTTGTTTATCTCACTTTATCAATCTCTGAGTCACATCACAATTTGTTACTGTAGAATTTGATAGTAATAAATAAATCATATAGTTTCCATTATTCTTTTTTCAGTCTTGAAAAGCAAAATGGTGATATTTTGAGAGTTACAGCATCATCTTGGGCTTATTATACCATTCCAGCTTTGGGAAGTCCTTCAAATGAATTAAGAGAAAAGGCATTTTCTTTAATTAATAAATACCTGGACAGTCTTATGGATTTTACACCATTAAGCAAGCGTATAATAAAATGTTTGAACATAGTAAGTAATGAACAGTTTAAAATATTATTACATTGAAGTACTTAGTCAAAACTAGCAAGTAACATAAAAAAAAGTTTTTAAAAAAGACAATTCCTTCTTTATACATCTGACCAACCTTTGTAAAAACAGAATCAAAGTGATTTAAAAAGAAAATAGAACATCTTTTATCCCAGAATTTTCCTTGTGTGGCCTGTCAGCTAGTAATTTTTTTCTCTAAGATATACATTAACTCAAATTTTGATAAAGATCATTATTATTCGTTTCTGAGATTTTGTTTCCCAGATTCCACCTATGAATTTGCAAGCTATTTAGAGAAATTAAAAATATAGAAGGTTAACAACTCTTTCTCCTACATCAAAAGGGCATGGCTGTGTCATTGAAGAAGTTGATGTTGAAAGATCCTCTGTATGTAATCAATGTTTGGATTCTACTGATAAAACTTGTTGGAAAGGTATTTTTTTTTTTCTTTAAATATTTAACATTGTTTCTTAAATTATTGCAAGTTTTAAAACTCTGTATAAAAAGACATATTTTTCAAGATATATACTTCAATATTTTTTTTTTACAAAGCTTATATCAACTCACTTTATCTGTCTGGTAAAAGTATGTAAGTATTATTTCTCCGGCACCCAATCTCGGATCAAACTAAAATTTTTGCACACATTTCTTTTACCTGACAACACAAAGATCAATAAAAAAATTATACAGCTAATTAACTATTAGTAATTAAGTATTTAGTTTGGTATATCAAAGTATTTTTATGTTTTTCTTGTTATGTACAAGCTTCAGGTGGAAATAAAAAATGAGTTTCAGCTATGACCAATGTAATGTAAGATTAGAAAAATATGAACAGCTCATAAAATTTAAATGCAAGTGGAGTCTGTATGTTTTGGTGTAAATAACTGACTTTTCTTGCCAACTGTAAATTAGTTTTCTTCCATTGGAGGATCTGTAAGATTTACATTCAATACAATTTATTACACTTATTATTTAATCCATATATGTATGTTTTTTTTTACACTGTTTAGTCTTTTTTTAAAATTAGAAATCTGTTATCATTGATTTCCCTGCATACTATTTTTTGCCTTTATCCTTTCTTGTCTAGGAAATCCATAAAGGCTCAACTATTAATGCTCTGCTAGAAATAATAGAGATTGGCTTTAAAAGTTCTCCAGAAATACGTTTAAAAGCATTTGTGGCATGGAGGAGCCTCATTGATAATTTTGCTTTGGATGAAAGTATGTTTAATCTTTAATTATTTCATAGGAAATAAAATAGCTTTTATGAAGTCTGCTTGTTGTTTTTTTTTTCTATTAGTTTTCACTTGTGCTGCATCAAACCTGCTTTCATTCTAAATTTTTCATGTTTTTCACTTTTACCAGAGGTGATCTCAGATCCTAAACGTATAAACCTTTTAATGCTGGTTCTGAAAATTGACAATGCGAAAAGGGTAGATGTTGCTAAAGAAAAACTTTTAACTTGGTGGCATTTTGCAATTTGCCAAGGATCTCGGCTGTTAACAAGTATTGAGCAAGTAAGTGGAGTATTAGATTTTTTTAAAGAAAAAGATTTCAATTATTTAAAAAAACAAATAATTTTTTAAATTAATTTTTAGAAATTGATTTGGATTTAAAAAAAAATTTTAATGAAGAAAAACTTAAAATACCACCTATAAATTAAAGTTGAACATTTCTAGCAGCTAATATTTTAATATACTAGTAGTTTCACATTAAATGTATTGTAAAAACATATCATTATTGTTTCTAAGGAAAAACTTTTTTTTTAACATTAACCAATTTACATTTTCTTAATATAATTGAATCGTATTTGTTGGTTTAAAAATCTTAAATATAATTTTGTGTATAGGCAAGAGATGAAATCTAGTAAATTTATTTTTCAGATTGTATATCCATTAGTTCAGTTTTGCACGGGGATTAGCAGCAATGCCAAATTAGGTTTGTATCTTTTTGAAAAACTTTTTTTCAAATTAAATGAAACTTATACTTTTTAAAAAAAAATAAAGCTTAAATTAACTCTTTCCGTCTGTTTGGGTGAATATTTCTAAAAAAAATTTTTTCTCCTTTTTTCCATTCTTGGATCAAGTTGAAATTTTGCACAATTATTCATTTTCAATGACTATGAATGAATCGATTTAAGAAAAGACCAATTAGCTTATCATTGAGTTGTAATTAATTAATTTTGTTTTATATTATTAAAAGGAGATAAACTCTGCAATGTTGACAGCGATGCTTTCTGTTCATAGATATTAGGGTGGGTTGAAAAAGAGAAAATATTGGAATATCATTACGGAACTCCGTATTTATTTGACAAATGACCTCTGAAATAATGAACAAAATTTTAAATTGTTTTTGTATTACAGGAAGTGCCCCATTTTTAAATTTGAAAATTGCGTTAACCAGCATTTTCAGCTTGATGCATTCTATTATTACTTGCTTAATTTTAAGATTTAGTAACTATATTATGCTTTTAATTTGTATGCCTGTTGTTTATTTCTATTGCACGTTATTTATTTAGAACAATAAATTGAATGTTTTGTAACTTAATGGCTACAAGAAGCGTAACACGGCACTCAGTATTTGGCGATGCCGGTGAACTTCCTCACAATGTACTGCCAACAAATCGTCAAGTTGTGCAGCATTTCTTGCATATGAAAAAAAGAAAGAATGATTCCAACAAAGACAAATACAGAGCTGTATCAGATGCTGTTATCAGTCTGTGGAACAAAGCTTCCATTCCAACGATGCACTACCGATCTGTAATCAAACGTGTGGAAACAATGATTTCAAAAGGTTCAGAACTGTCTCGTTCTAAATCAAGTTCAGCACGTCAGTCTACCTTTCTGGCCACTTTGGACTCATTGTTTGATATAGCTGCATGTAAGTGCAGTATGTCGTATGACAATTCTACAAAACAAGTAAGCATATCTTGTAACTGTCCTAGAAATTTGAAAGTTCCACCAGATGAACTGTTGTTTTTATATGATCAAAGAAACTCTCGCAAAATGTTTATGGCAAATATAGACTTCCAAGCAACAACCAGATTGCAGAAGCGTTTACAACGAAAAATTGTTGCAGAGGACAGCGATGACGAGGTACTTCATGATAGTGATGATAAATCCAGTAGTATTGATGATGTAGCTAGTGATGATATATCCAGTCGTAGTGATGATGATGTAGCTGAAGGTCAGATGCGAATACCCCTTCCAAATTTAGCAAAAGAAGCAGACAGATATGGCATATCAGACAGAGCTGCAGCATCCCTAGCAACAGCAGTGCTTATCGATGTTGGCTTCATAACCAAACAGAATCAAAGCTTTGTGATAGACAAGAATAAAGTACATCGTGAGAGGCTGAATTTAAGAAAGGGTTTGCAACGTGATATGCGACAGTCACCAAAAGGTATCACAAGTATTTACTTTGATGGTAGACGAGACACCACTTTGGTCAAACTAAACAGAAGTGGCAAGTGGTATGGTGACACTACTGTTGAAAATCATTATGTTCTAGTTGAAGAACCAGGTAGTAGCTATCTGACACATGTGACGCCTTCATCAGGCAGAAGTACTGATATTGCTAACAGTATTGTAACTGTAATTAGAGAGCAAGATGCAAGTGATAGTATCTTAGCAATAGGCTGTGACAGTACAAATGCAAATGTCGGCAGTAAAGGTGGAGTAATCCGTCATCTAGAGGTGGCTTTAGGACGTCCTCTGAATTGGTTCATATGCTTGCTACACACAAATGAACTACCACTGCGCCATCTGTTTACAACACTGGATGGGCCAACATCTGGAGCAACGAGTTTCAGTGGTCCCATTGGTCGTGAACTTTATCATTGCGAACTGAAACATATTGCTAATTTTACAAAGATCACAAGTCAACACAGTATGCCTGTGTTAGATGAGGATGTGGTAGCTTATCTCTCATGTGACCAGAAATATTTATATGATATTGTAACAGCCATTAGAACTGGCGTTGTTTCTGAAAATTTATCAGCTAGAAAGCCTGGTCCCCTAAATCACTCACGATGGCTTACTTTTGCCAACAGGGTTTGCCGCCTGTATGTTGCTACAGACAATCCTTCTGCTAACCTTTGCATCATCACACACTTCATTGTAACTAACTATGCTGCAAACTGGTTCAACATAAAGCACAATCCCTCGTGCACATATGGCGCAAGACATGTCTATCATGCAACTGAACTTCTCAAAGAACTTTCCAGTGAAACTGCTGCTATTGTCAAGCCCTACATTAGTCGCAGTGCATATTTTGCTCACTCCGAAAATATTCTTATTGCTATGCTGGCTGATTCAGACAAAAGTATTCGCTCAAGAGCAGTTGATATTATACTCCAGCAAAGACTCCAGGCATCTACAGCTGCAATACGTCTGTTTAAAGTTCCGCCGATTAACTATGATGCAACAAACTACGTTGATCTGATTAACTGGGAAGATATCCAGGAGCCACCACTCACGATGAAGCTGACAGATGATGATATTGCTAAATTCAGCAATGAGCCACTCACTTTGAATTACAAGAACCACACTCAAGGAGTGGAACGTTGCATAAAACTGGTTACAGATGCCTCAAAAGCTGTTTATGGTTTTGAGGCCAGAGATGGTTTTATTCGTGCACGAGTAAATTCCCGCAATTTAATGCCTCGTTTTGATTCAAAACAAGATTATTGTGATAACTTTTTGCAGTAACGATTAGTTAGAAAAGGACATACCTATATTCTGTGAGTAATTACCATTGCTTGACTGTTTATATTTGCATACAATATTGATTTACGTTAGGTGTGTCTCATTTTTTGATAAGTCTGCTGTGGTTGTCAATACTATTAAAGCGAGTATTTTCTAAATTAAAAATGGGGCACTTACAAGTGTCCAGAACTAATTTCTTTGTGATTTTCTTTGGTTTCACATGCAAACGCAAAGTTTTCCTGAGTTCCGTGCCACATTTTTATTTTCAACCCACCCTAA
>JAZGLO010002343.1:0-15483 GCA_036873155.1 Biomphalaria sudanica | reverse complement strand
GTGCCAGAAGCTGTTTTTCTACACGTCAAAAAAGTAGCTGCTATTCACACTGTTTCAGTACACATACATATGTTCTTCTTCTTTGTTCTCATTTTACATGTTGGAGTGTTCAGATCAGTAATTCTATACCTGAGAGGAAACGCGCAGTGGTTTCCAGATCAGACAGTTCTCGGAATAGTCTTTGGAGGGTTTTGGGGCCAGAGTCTTGTTCGGGTCTCTTGATGCTCCACAAGGGCAGGTTTCGCTCGTCCCAACATTTAACTTCCGGAACATATATTATTGTCTCATTCAGTGATAGAGCATTTTTTGTGTGTGTGGAAACTAAACAAGCACAATCACTGGTAAATGTTCACTGACTATAATTTGACAGCCGTCATAGGGGTAACAACTAGAAATATAGTTTCACAGTTCCGGAACATTATGCACGAGTGTAAAAAGTAAAATAAAAAACAAAATAACTCTTGTTGTAATTTTTCTACTTTGAGTGGGGAAAAAAGAAAACGTGAATATAATACAGTTTAAATATGAACTAAAAGACACTCTACACAATTAGTTTGTTTATGCGGCCCTCGAAACAAGAAGGTTGTCCACCCCTGAAGTATGGGATACTTCATAATAGGCCTAATGTTCCTAATCTAACGCGTTTTCTTTATATTCTGTGTAAGCGTTTATAACAGATGCCAGTTCTCTTGCTTCCATGATAATATAGTGTTTAATGATAGGCCTATATGTTCGCTAATATCCTCTTGTTATAATTTATTTAATGAGAAGTGTTTTTATCAAATATTACTTTCCCTATAAAATGATTTAGGCTGCTGTAACCATATGCTATATTGGCGATAATGGCGATGTTGCTTGGATCTATATATTATGCCATATAACAACAGAACAAATAAATGTTAAATTTCTGGTGTTTATTACAGAGACCATTCAAAGCTATCATTTTTTACAATAAGCTATTAATTCTTTTTTTTTTAAAAGTTAACCGTGGAATAATTTGTGCCCGCCCCCAAATCAGTAAGCCTGCATGTAATGCACACATTGCACGCTTAGGTCTAGAAGTTGCGGCCCTGAATACAAACACTGTTCACAAAGGAGGTTGTTAAAAAAAAATTGTCAGTGTTCTGTTATTTATTGGCCAGTTTGTATGTTTTGAACTACGGTTGAGCCAATTCTATACACCAAGAAGGATGTATGCTGAATAATATGCAAATCCATTAAGCTTTAACATTAGAGAGTGGTAGCGACGTAATATAGAACAAAATATTGTTTACAGTATCAACAATTAATTAAAAGAATTTCGATTTGTAACTAGTTATTAACTCAAATTGCGTAATTATCAATGCCCCAAAATCACCCGTCAACCTTAGGGGTTGGGGGTGGATGTGAAGCGATGAGCGGGAAATCATCTCTACCCACTGGCAGATCCAGAGGGGGGCGGTAGGGGCGATTGCCCCCCCCCCCCTCGGCCGACCCCCCACCCTTCGGAGTACGAATTTTAGTATAGAATTCACACAATTTGTTTACGAATTTATTACTTATGTTAATAATATATGCTAATTATTTATATTTCAACATATTTTTAGATTATTTCGCCCCCTTCAGGTATTTTGGCCTATTTGGTGGGGTCGGGAGGGGGTGATGGCATCAATCCCGCCCCCCCCATAAACTTTCGAGGGGGGGGGCGGTCCAATAAATTTGTAGAAATCACAGCTTGCTAACAGAATCAAGTAAATATCTATATGATTAAAACGTGTTATTAGTGTTTTAACCTATATTTATATTATGTCGTTCCCTTGTTTTCCGATTGGTTTGGGGGGGGGGGCTGGCGAATACATCTACTACCATTCCCACCTAAACCCTTTGAGTGGGGGGGGCGGTCCTACTTTTATGAAAAAATCATAGTTTGTAAACAAAATTAGTTGAATATCTATTTAATATAAGCTACGTATTGATATGTGAACCCATTTGTATATTATGTCGCACACACACTCTAATCTCAAATTTTATCATTAGTAAATATAAAATGAAAAAGGGTTGTGCCAGTTTGGAGGGGCGATACGTGCAATCGGCTTCCGCCCATCGGACAAACCAATACTTTTTCTTTTTGAATTATAGTTAAGAAATTACAAAATTATAAGAATTATAAGAAAAATCTGTCACTAATATCAAATATTCAAATATGGCGACAGAGTTTATGTAATTTCACATAAATGTATCATAATTTTTTAAAGTAAAACTTTGCTTTGGAAAATTTAGAATTCATACGAAAGTTTTCAGTAGAAGAGTAACGATTGAGATGAGTTCTGAACCCAAATATTCTTTTCCTAGTCGCCTTTTTCCAATCTTTACCCAATCTGCTGTTTTTCTAGTTAAATAAATTTTGGACTATAGCTCATAATTTATGTTTCAATCCTAAAAATGCAAACAAATTTAGAGTAGAGTCTAATTGGTCCACTTTATTTCTCCTCCCACTACCGAAATTTTTTGTTAGAGCTTTGAATTATAGTTCTGTAACAAAACAAAGTTACTAACATGCTTATTGAACAAAATGTATCACTTACAAATGAGCTTTTTAAAAAAAAAATTATTATTCTATTTTTTTTTTTCGTCGGCGATCTTCAAAGCCTAAATCTAAATATGTGGGGTATCTTCAAATCGTTTTTTTTTTTTTTTTTTTGCAATTTAGTAAGGGCCTTTCTAATTCATATTAGAATATTTTTTCAAGTAAAATTTTTTTGAAAAGGTCATTTTTTTAATAGGATGAATAATGAACTGCAGATGTCAGGAGAATGCGTTTCTGCAGTGAAGAATGCTAAAAAACGCTTTTGGCGTCGGGGCTTGGCACAGATCCCTACTGATGGCTAATGAGCTGTAAATGTCAGGAGACTGCGTTTCAGCAGTGAAAAATGCAAATAAACGCTTTTGGCGTCGGGGCCTTGCCCCAAACCCCACTGATAAATAATGAGCTGTAAATGTCAGGAGAATGCGTTGCTACATTAAAGAATGCAAAAAAAAAACAAAAAAAAAAACGATAGGGTTAGGGTTTACTGGGCGTTAGGGTTAGGGTTTGGAAAAAATCGCCGCCCCACTCCAAAGTTCTGGATCCGCTAGTGTCTCTACCCCATCTCCCCTGAATCCAGTGATGTCTATATTATATAATTACTCTTAAGCCAGAGTCTATTTTCCACCGCATTGTCGTGAGTGCCATTGTTTCCGTTTTTCCAGCTTTTCATTTGTATCACGAAAATGCAGTTAGAAATAGTTATAGTAACAGTTGGTATTGTTTATAACGTCACCTGTGCTAATATGTTTATATTGCGATATTGTTTGTTGTGAATGTTTTGTGAGAAAGTAGGAAGTGACGTACTAAAAAAAGATAGTCTTCTATGTCTGCTTGTATAAATACAAAGTCTCTGTTATTATTATTGTTTTTTAATGTCTCCAGTATTTTATTTATTTATTTGTGACAACAGAACATCACCAATAGCTGATAGCCAAAGGATTGATTATACGTTCAATTTAAATTTTCATAATTAAGCTCGCTATTAAAGAGTGAATAATTTTTCGGTGCCTAATTTTCCGACTTGTCAAAAAGAGCCCAATTTACCGGTGCTTACGTTTCTGGGTGCCTACATTTCCGCGTGCCCAAATGTCACGGTGCTTAAATCACCGGTGCCTAAATTTCCAGACACTCATTAGTAGGCCTACGCAACAAAGTGCGGACGGTTATCAATGGACTTGCAATAAATGTCGCATGCGAAAATCAATGCGACACGGCTCTTTTCTTATGGGCAGCTATTAAAGCATAAAACAAATAATTATCCTGACCTATTGTTGGCATGCGACATGACACAACATGAAATGTCACGAGAAGCCTGACAAATAGATAAATCAATCTTTACAGATTGGTGCAATTTCTTGCGCGAGGAATGTGCACGATGGAACGAAACTCATGCTCAAAACATTGAGAACTTGTGGATAGTGTGAAACGTAAATTAAAAAGGCCATTTGGAACAAGTAGTGCGCGGCACATTGTTTCAGAGTTATTTGCAGAAGTTTCAGTGGTATGCGCGATGAAGATATGTTTTCTAGCACGTCTATGCTTGAAACAACTGCTGATAATTACCCATGACAATTTTTTTGGGTCAAATTTAACACATTGTCTGCCAGCGGTAGATTTAAATTATTTCCCCATCTGAATCTATCTTCGGTGTTAGCTTCGATCACTGGTATCAAATGAAAGCTAGTGTAATTAATATAGTCACGAGTTCTCAAAAACAAATATCAGATTTACATTAAATGTTGTACACTTAATGTATAGAAATCAGTTTTGCTTTAAAGGTAAAGTGCTAACCTTAAAGGCAAAATCATTCAAGTAGAACAAGTACTATACAGTATGTAGTCAAAAGGCCAATAGTAGGCTACAGTAGGATACTTACGTAAGGTACTTTGCTTGGAACAAAAATAAGCGTTAGGACTATATTATAGGTCTCTAGTCTATAGTCTACCCTTACGGCTCAGTGTCCGCATATGACACTCGCCCAGGGCCCGCGCACTGCTAAGGTAACCTCAGCTGTAATGTAATTGTTCTGCATGTAAGTGTCACCCAGTATCGGTAAGGTTTTGTCTCCAGTCCACTAATATTGGGGGGGGGGGGGGGGGGGGGAGAGGGGGGTACACACTCCTACCAGTCGCTGGGTTCCACATTATAAAGTGCAGTGAAGAGCAAATTTGGTTTTTGAACTAAAGTTTTTTAATAGCAGGATAATGCACTGTAGTAGTGTAGATGCCTCAGAATATCCATTTTTTTTTGTTTTAAATACCGGAATTAGTGCTTGACGTTCTTTATCGATCAACATATAGCATTGTATGCACATAGAGCTAGATAATCAGCTAGATAGTATTAGATGTTCTTTTTTGCAAAGTTCATATCAACTCACTCTGTTAGTCTGGTAAAAAGTTTGAACACGTTATTGCTAGTTGAAACTTTGCACAATTGCTCATTGACGAAGACATTACATGAATAAATTAAAATGTAGTACCAATTAATATAATTATTTATGCTTGATGCCAACAAAGGAAATTAATCTTTCATTATTCCTGATAAGGCTAAATCTGTTGGGTTTTGTCCCCTCGGATTCTTCGATAAAGTTGGAACTTTAAACAACTATTTATTGTACCTAACCTAACAAAACATGCATCAATTTAAAAAGTAGCCAATTACTCAATTAATTATTGCTAATCAATTATTGTGCTTTGATATTGAAAAGGGAAATAACTTCTACATTATTGAGATGTATAGTTCTAAGTGTAAAGTTATAGATCTATCCCTTAGATAAGCTTTTTTTTTTTTTTTTTTTAAATATTTTAATATTTTGCTTGTTTTTACAGAGCATTATATCAAGCAAGGAGGTTATATTTAGATGGAGATGGCGTGACGTCACTAGGTTGAAGCCCAAAAGTTGAAGCCAAATCGCAGCCATCTTGGTCTACTCAAATTAAAACGTGCAGTCTGTTTTTTTTTGAGAAATTTGTTCGACAATATTTCACGACATTATTTAAATATCTGTACATTGTACAATATCTTATAAAACGTTAAAAACACAGTGTATAGAATAAAATAAACATTACAAATGCCTTCTTGTTCGGCATACGGTTGTACGCAACGACGACCAGAAAACGGGATATCGCTTCATCGGTTAGTTTGGTTTTTAGTCACTAAAGACTAAACTTTAGTGAGTTAGAGTTTAGTTAATGTTGTTAGTGCCATTTAATTATTTATATAAATTTTGGTAAAAGTGCATTTTAGCGGCGTCTATTATTTTTGTAACGTATTTATGTAAGTAAGGTTAGGGTAAGGATTAGCCTAACCCTAATCCTAACTCTAACCCGAGAAGTTTTTCAGACGGAATGTCACCAAAGCATCTTTGACTTTGTCTGGAGTATCTTGTTTTCAGTTGGTTCAAGCTGTGCTATCATCTTACTTGCATAAGCCAATTTTCACTGGTTTATCTGAGCACATGTTTGAATGTGAGCCTACTGAAAACCATGTAATTTTACTCATCAAGGCAATAGCAGAGAAATATCTGCAAGTGCGGTATCACTACGCTGCAAAACATTACACTTTTAGGAATCATATGCAGAAAGGTGCTGTGAGCAGACAGGTGCATACAAAACTAATTCTCTTCAGTGGTAAATAATTAGTTATCTCCCACTAGCTCATTGACTTTGTATATTCAGTATGGTTTATCAGTGTGTTCTTCTATAATGTCTTCATGTTTGTATAAAAATGTATCTTCCCACATTTTACATACTAAACATTTTAGATGTAGGCCAGAGTTTAATTAGGGAAAGATTAGTTAGTATTACTGTAACATTATTATTAGTAGTAGGTAGTAGTACTCTTTTCAGTTCAATTTTATCAATTTTGTGGTGATTTCAGTGCGGTAAAAAGTATCAAAAATATAACAAACCTCTTGCAAATCATTTTTGTGCTTTTTTCAGCCCACAATAGTGCTTAATTTCGATGTAATCATTATATTTCGGTTTTGTAGGCCTCGATCAGGTGATCGTATAAATCACTTTACATGCTCTACAACGCTTTGTAATTGATCCATTGGAATATCTAGACCACCAGATATGAACTTGGGCCTTAGAGGAGTTTAGAAAAAAACATGATGACAAAATACGAGGCTAATTTGAGTCCTTACGAGAATTAGAAAACTGGTATCGCAATGAAAACGGATGGAATGTTTTGAGTAAACCAATATGGCGAATAGGCTCCGCCCACTGGCTTCAACCGATAATGAACATTTGATAGCAACCGCCATCTCCATCTAAATATAACCTCCTGAGTCCTTGATATCAAGTCACTCTGATTGGTAAAAAGTTTGTACACGTTATTTCTCCCACACCCATTCTCGGATTAAGATGAAACTTTACACAATTACCTCTTGTACCTGAGAAAAAAAGAATCAATAAAGTAAACAACAACAATTATTTAATTAATTATTGGTAATTAATTATTTCTTAGTTATCAAAAAAGGGGAATAAATAATACTTTTTAGAGATGTGGGAGTATTATATACATGGGCAGTATATATAAAGTTATCCCTTTTATTATGTTCTGTGTTCGTTTTTCCCCCCACTTCCCATTCCCGGATCAAGTTAAAATTTTTCATAATTATTCATAGTCTTATCTTATCTTATAAAATACAGACGTTGCACAAAAAAGAAGATGACTTTAAATGAATCAATACAAAAATTAACCAATTAATTAATTAATTTGTGGCAATTAATTAATTAATTTAGTGTTATATAGAAAAAGGGAGTTGATTCGTGTAGTCTTAAGATATACGGTCATGCCTTTAGCGGTTCTTCCCCTTCTATAAGCTTTGTTTTAAAGAAAAATTTTGTAAAAAAATATTTAGCTTGTTTTTACATTTAAACTAAGATAATAAATCAATAATATTTATCTATTAAATAACCATTGTAGCGTTTTATTCGATATGATCGAAAAAAAACAACAGTTTTGACAGTTTGAAGATTTCTGTACAATGTTATAATTTGAAATGCTAAATTGAAGACAAAAATATTAGATTTAAAATTAGATTATTGAACTTGTTGTAGAAGACAATCTGGCATAGACATTGTTTTGATTTTTTTAATGCTAGCCACTTAGATATATAAAACAAATCTGGCCACGTTTATTTCGCGCGAAAGAGGCTGATATAACATGGATATTGTTTTCATTAGAAATCTATGAAAATTATCTAGAATAGATCTCTATATCATAGAGTCTAATCTATGTACTGTTAAAATATACAAAGGCGATCTAAAAATCAATTTTTGATGCCCAAAAGCAAAGGTGTCTAAATTATAAATATCCTAGATAGACTACATTTACTTGATTTAGACTAGATCTAGTAATGGTAGTAAGACTAGACCTAAGCCAAGGCTTAGACTACCGTCACTAGACTCACTAGTCTAGAGTAGATCACTCTAGATCTAGATAAGATTGTGATTGATTATAAAAATTATAATTAATAGAATTATAGATCTATTAAATCTATACTTATACTCTAATTGATTAAATTGATAGTTATCATAGTTTATTATTAGTTACAAGTTAGTAGATCTGTTGTCTAATAAGTACACAGTAACACAGTTTGTGAGTTACTCACTGAACAGAAATGTCAAATGATAATTAATTTCTTGTACTACTACTAGATCTAGATTCTAAGTACTAGATCTACATTATTCTAGAATCTAGTAGTAGTGTAGATTAGTGACTTATTAGTCTAGCTTCTAGATCTAGAACTGTCAACTGATCTTCTGACTTTTACCATTACTCATTACTAAACTTAAATTAAGTTAAATTACTATTAATAATAATTTATCATTATTATTTATATTTATAATACACAGTTAATATACTTGAATATACTAGATCTATGTCTATAACTATAGTTTTTGAATATTTTATATACTTAATATACTCAATACTGTATATTAAGTGTATATAGATCTAGTATTATTAGTATTAGACGAGTATAGACTATAGATAGATCTAGATTCTAATATAATCAATCATTTTCATCTCGGCACTGCCTTCATCTCATTAAGTTTAACTAGATTTATATTAGATTATAATTAGATTTAGGATTATTTAAATTTAAGTCTAGTAGATCTACTCACACTCACTTGAGAATACTCCTAGACCTAGTCTAGAGTTAGAGTTTAGATCAGTAGCTCTAATCTAAAGTAACTCTACTTACTGCTACTCTAAATATTTCTTATATGTGTCTTC
Organism: Biomphalaria sudanica; assembly: GCA_036873155.1. NCBI lineage: Eukaryota > Metazoa > Mollusca > Gastropoda > Planorbidae > Biomphalaria > Biomphalaria sudanica. Next base: position 6,671 of record JAZGLO010002343.1, on the reverse strand, counting down.
TTAGATACTAAGATAGTACTATCATCTACTATTTAGATAGATCTATCTTCTAGTATCTATGAACTTGAGTCTAGAATGTCTAGAGACAATCTAGCATTAGAATGTCTAGTTGATAGATTATCAACATAGAATAGTTTAGAGAATAGATCTAATATATATTTTATATCTTATAATTTATATCTAGATCTAAAATCCGACATTATTCTAATAGAAAGCTCTAGATCTAGACTTTAGACAGTCTAGACCACTAGTCAATAAAAATAGATATTAATAATTTTAATAATAATTAATAATTTTTTTTTTAATAAAGTGCTGTTAACAAGGCGCTTTAATAACATTACAAACACGACAGCAAAAATGACAAACTAATCTAAAAAGTTTTAAACCGATAGGTTTTAATGTTCTTCTTGAAAGTGGTATATATATACTATATTACTAGTCTATACTATAAAAAAAACATAAATATTGTTGTATTTTTATATTATTACTTATTAAAATTTTAAATTTATATTATTAGTATTAGAAATTATAGGCTGAAATTATAAATATTTCTCTAGATAGAAATAGATATCTATTATTATGAATATAGATCTATCTGTTATTATTCTATAGTCATTTTCGTCTGACAAACAAGCCCTTCGGTTTAAATTAGCCTTTATTTTTAAAGCTATAATGGAACAAGTGGTTAGCATTTACTATTTATGAAAAAGTACTTCTACTGGCACTTTTCTTTTTAAAAAAACAACCGACATTTTGAATCAACTAGATGTTATATATTCCTTTTTTTAGAATCGCACTATGAATAGACAACAAATCAACTGTCATTTTTGTTGTAGAAACATTTTAAGTTCAGTCAAAATTTGTTGACTGCGCAAGTGGGAATTTCAAATTAGCAGAAGTATTAAGTCTTGAATCATAAAAATTAAATTACTCTTAAGTTTTAACTTGTATTAAAAGCTTAAACTTTGACAAAATAATGGACATTATTTTTATCTGGATTTAAACATTTCTGAGGGCCGGAGTTGACCCGCCGGCTGTAGTTTGTCCATAACTGGTCTAGATCTAGGACTGTGATATAGTGTGTAGATAGAACAAAATAGTCATAATTTTTTAATTTCAAGTTGTTATCAGTGTTTTAGGTCTGTGTGAAAATAAAGTCACGCAGTTTGTTGGGCTAGATTTGGACTTTCTTCAAAATGTCATTAAGTGATATAATTCAAAAAGTTACTAGCTGTAACAGTACAGATATTGAAGCCAAAAATGCAGCATATAAAACACTTTATGGGTAAGTTGAAATTACTTGTTAAACTCTCAGCCTACTATGAACAACCAAGACTGATAGAGACTGATATATATATACTTTATATATATATAACTATTTGTTAATTGCATTGCTGATTATATTTGAATATTGATAGTAAAATTCAGCTTCAATGAACATTTCAATACATCTGTGCCTTTCAGAATCTACACATCTTTTTACAAAGCTTTTATATCAACTCCCTGTCAGACAAAAAGTTTGTTACACATTATTTTTCCCACACCCAATTTCAGGTTAAGCTGGAATTTTGCACAATTATTTCTTTTACCTGACAACACAAAAAAATCCATTTAAAAAATTAACTAATTAGTTAATTAACTATTGGTAATTAATTATTTTGTGTGGTATCTTGAACAAGGGAAAGAAATCATACTTGTGGTATAAGTTGGAGAAGTCCCCTTCTCTTGAACCCTTAGTGAACATTTTTTTTATACATTTAAAAAACATGTAAACATTCATCAATATTCTCCTTCTCCTCTTCCCCTTTCCCAACAGTGCCAACTGGTCCAGACTTAAGTTAGGATCGTTGCGCATTGAGAAAGCTAAACAAAAACAATTGGTAAAAATATTTCTAATTGCACAGATTTATTATTTCAATTATCTTTTTCTTGGACTTTCCTATGCTGAGTTTATGCACAAGATATGATTGTTTATTTTGCATATTACTAGTTGGCCAAACAAGTTTATCTGCTAGTATTGGTCAATGAGAATAAGTTAAAAAAAGGGAATTAAAAATCATTTCAGAGTTAGCATATTAAGGGGTGTGGTGGCTTAGTGGTAAAGTGCTTCTGAACCCAAGGGCCTCTGGTTTATCTGCTATGATACCCTCGTTAGTTGTGGGCCTCAGAAACAGATAACCTTAATGTCATCTGCTCTAAAGATCCTAAGGTCTGAAGTTGGGAACTACACTTTTCTAGCATCTTAAAAAACTCACATGATTATGGAGTAATTTTTTTTTTTGTTGTTCTGAGCAGACTTTTTAGGAAATGTTACTTGTTTCTTGATTTCATTAAAAAAAACAACAAAATTTTGTCTTTACTCAGACACTGACATATATTATACAATGCAGAGTAACTAATTATTTTTTTTTTAAAACTAAAATTTATTATTGTTTTAAATTCTCAGATATCAAGGGTCGTTGCCACATTTAATCAGTTTATCATTTTTAAATTCTAGCTATTTAAAGAGTGATAGTCTTAAAAAAGGAGAACTGCAGGCAAATGCTACTCAGATTGTTTCTGCTGCTACGAAGGATGTTTTACTCAATAATTCTGACACAGTCATGATGGTTTTGGAAGTGTTGCTGAAATGCCTTACAGAGTTGAATTTGCAAAGGTATACATATGTATATAATATATTATTATTATTTTTTTGCAATTGTATCACATTTTCCAAGACTTAAGTTTTATAAATATTAGCATTATTTTTGCTGGATTAAACAAAAGTTAATTTTGTCTTAGAATTTATTAACTAAGGATTTTCGCTCTTGTACAAAAATTTATAAAATTCCATTTTTTTTTTTAAAAGACCTGGTGGGCTTGATTTGTCTCAAGTTTTGCAAGTCCTGCTTGATAGAGCTCGGAAGTATATATCACCAGAGGTTACTATTCTTCTGTTAAGATGTTTGAATCAACAAATATTCTTATCTGATCAGATAATTACTGAGGTAGGCAGAGAAGTATTTTTAACATTTGTAATCATTCTACTTTAATATTTAGTCTGCTCATTTCAGCTTTTAAGCCAAATTTTTTTTTTTTTACCTTTTTAAATTGATGGCTTTAGAGGTCAACTAGTCAGAGCAAAATTTGCAGCATTTGAATTGACTGCTTCTTCTTCCTCGTTCTCATACAGACCACGTCCTCCAAAACTGCTCTCTATACCAAGAGGCCTGTATAAGACATTGGCCCCAAATCACCCCACTAGAAAGGAAACTATATGGAGAGCTCCCTGATCTGGAAACCACTGCGCATTTCATCTCATGTATTGGTCTACTCATCTGAACACTCCAACATAACAATGAGAACGAGGAAGAAGAAGATGACTGCTTCTAAAATATAAGAAGAAAAGCAATACTTAATGATATCCATGACTACTTACTTTAATGACTTTATAAAGTAATGCAATTGTTTCCTTGTTTGATTTATTCAGATATTAGCAATATTAAATGAAACAGAGGAGAAAAATCTAACTACATTACAGTTTGCCTTACTTGTTGAGGAGGCTGTTGAACTAATATATAGGTCAGATTTTCTTCTTCTTATATTTCTTTTAGTTTTAAAATGATTTATAATAGTACTGGAATATTTTGTTTATTCATAGATCTATGACATAAACAGTAACCTAGAATACAATCCATAATTTAATCTTTTTGAGTTAAGTTTATTGTTTAAAAAATTATATTATCCTGAAGGAAATTTATTAAAAAGTGCATTATACATAACGTTTTTCCACTTCTAGAAAATGAGATGGTAGCCTATGGAAAAATGTGGGCGTCAAAATTTGAGACATTGAATTTGATTTTGTGGATTGATTTCATTTGCTTTTAATCTAGTGAAACAAATTTAAATAATATATTAGGTCAAAAGAAACAGTTGTTATGGTGGTATTTTTTTTGAAAATATAGAAAAACTGGAAGAAACACACTGATTTATATTCCTTATAATGTCACGATGTGGATTGAGAAAAATTTATTATTCAGATTTCTAAATTATAAGAAATGAAAACAACATGAAATTTCTACTTTTTTAAATTGATTGAAATTTGTTTATCTCACTTTATCAATCTCTGAGTTACATCACAATTTGTTACTGTAGAATTTGATAGTAATAAATAAATCATATAGTTTCCATTATTCTTTTTTCAGTCTTGAAAAGCAAAATGGTGATATTTTGAGAGTTACAGCATCATCTTGGGCTTATTATACCATTCCAGCTTTGGGAAGTCCTTCAAATGAATTAAGAGAAAAGGCATTTTCTTTAATTAATAAATACCTGGACAGTCTTATGGATTTTACACCATTAAGCAAGCGTATAATAAAATGTTTGAACATAGTAAGTAATGAACAGTTTAAAATATTATTACATTGAAGTACTTAGTCAAAACTAGCAAGTAACATAAAAAAAAAGTTTTTAAAAAAGACAATTCCTTCTTTATACATCTGACCAACCTTTGTAAAAATGTTTATTTTCCTCTAGACAACTTATAAAGTGATTTAAAAAGAAAATAGAACATCTTTTATCCCAGAATTTTCCTTGTGTGGCCTGTCAGCTAGTAATTTTTTTCTCTAAGATATACATTAACTCAAATTTTGATAAAGATCATTATTATTCGTTTCTGAGATTTTGTTTCCCAGATTCCACCTATGAATTTGCAAGCTATTTAGAGAAATTAAAAATATAGAAGGTTAACAACTCTTTCTCCTACATCAAAAGGGCATGGCTGTGTCATTGAAGAAGTTGATGTTGAAAGATCCTCTGTATGTAATCAATGTTTGGATTCTACTGATAAAACTTGTTGGAAAGGTTTTTTTTTTTTTCTTTCTTTAAATATTTAACATTGTTTCTTAAATTATTGCAAGTTTTAAAACTCTGTATAAAAAGACATATTTTTCAAGATATATACTTCAATATTTTTTTTTTACAAAGCTTATATCAACTCACTTTATCTGTCTGGTAAAAGTTTGTAAGTATTATTTCTCCGGCACCCAATCTCGGATCAAACTAAAATTTTTGCACACATTTCTTTTACCTGACAACACAAAGATCAATAAAAAAATTATACAGCTAATTAACTATTAGTAATTAAGTATTTAGTTTGGTATATCAAAGTATTTTTATGTTTTTCTTGTTATGTACAAGCTTCAGGTGGAAATAAAAAATGTCCATAGCTAAACTGAGTTTCAGCTATGACCAATGTAATGTAAGATTAGAAAAATATGAACAGCTCATAAAATTTAAATGCAAGTGGAGTCTGTATGTTTTGGTGTAAATAACTGACTTTTCTTGCCAACTGTAAATTAGTTTTCTTCCATTGGAGGATCTGTAAGATTTACATTCAATACAATTTATTACACTTATTATTTAATCCATATATGTATGTTTTTTTTTTACACTGTTTAGTCTTTTTTTAAAATTAGAAATCTGTTATCATTGATTTCCCTGCATACTATTTTTTGCCTTTATCCTTTCTTGTCTAGGAAATCCATAAAGGCTCAACTATTAATGCTCTGCTAGAAATAATAGAGATTGGCTTTAAAAGTTCTCCAGAAATACGTTTAAAAGCATTTGTGGCATGGAGGAGCCTCATTGATAATTTTGCTTTGGATGAAAGTATGTTTAATCTTTAATTATTTCATAGGAAATAAAATAGCTTTTATGCAGTCTGCTTGTTTTTTTTTTTTCTATTAGTTTTCACTTGTGCTGCATCAAACCTGCTTTCATTCTAAATTTTTCATGTTTTTCACTTTTACCAGAGGTGATCTCAGATCCTAAACGTATAAACCTTTTAATGCTGGTTCTGAAAATTGACAATGCGAAAAGGGTAGATGTTGCTAAAGAAAAACTTTTAACTTGGTGGCATTTTGCAATTTGCCAAGGATCTCGGCTGTTAACAAGTATTGAGCAAGTAAGTGGAGTATTAGATTTTTTTAAAGATAAAGATTTCAATTATTTAAAAAAACAAATAATTTTTTAAATTAATTTTTAGAAATTGATTTGGATTGTAAAAAAAATTTTAATGAAGAAAAACTTAAAATATCACCTATAAATTAAAGTTGAACATTTCTAGCAGCTAATATTTTAATATACTAGTAGTTTCACATTAAATGTATTGTAAAAAAATATCATTATTGTTTCTAAGGAAAAACTTTTTTTTTTAACATTAACCAATTTACATTTTCTTAATATAATTGAATCGTATTTGTTGGTTTAAAAATCTTAAATATAATTTTGTGTATAGGCAAGAGATGAAATCTAGTAAATTTATTTTTCAGATTGTATATCCATTAGTTCAGTTTTGCACAGGGATTAGCAGCAATGCCAAATTAGGTTTGTATCTTTTTGAAAAACTTTTTTTCAAATTAAATGAAACTTATACTTTTTAAAAAAAAATAAAGCTTAAATTAACTCTTTCCGTCTGTTTGGGTAAATATTTCTAAAAAAAATTTTTTCTCTTTTTTTCCATTCTTGGATCAAGTTGAAATTTTGCACAATTATTCATTTTCAATGACTATGAATGAATCGATTTAAGAAAAGACCAATTAGCTTATCATTGAGTTGTAATTAATTAATTTTGTTTTATATTATTAAAAGGAGATAAACCCTGCAATGTTGACAGCGATGCTTTCTGTTCA
>JAZGLO010002340.1:0-187488 GCA_036873155.1 Biomphalaria sudanica | reverse complement strand
TATATATATATATATATATAGAGAGAGAGAGAGAGAGAGAGATAGTGATATAGATTGATAGAGTGAGAGAGAGAGAGAGAGAGAGAAAGAAAGAGAGTGAGAAGTAGTGAAGCTGTGAGGGAGGGAAGGGAGATATAGAGTGAAAGAGCGAGAAAATGAGATAGAGAGAAAATGAATGAAAGGGAGAAAGAGAATGAGAAAGAGAATGAGAGACGGAGGAAGTGAGAGAGAAGTAAAATTAAAGAAAGAAAAAGAAATCCAATTCATAAGGGAGATCATTCAAATCTTCCAGTTATAACAAGGGAGTTAAAAAAAAACAGCTGTTGAATGTAAGAATTGATGTCTCAGAATCTCCCCCGATGTAGGACACTTTTATCTCTAAACGAAATGTTCACGCAGACAGAAAACATGGGGGAAAAGTTTATACACGTGTCTATGCTTGTGGGTACTAGAGACAGAGAGAAAGAGAGAGAAAGAAAAAGGTGAGGAGGTGAACAATTTAAATAGTTTCATTCCCGTCCCCTCCCCCCAATCAACTGTCGTTTTACGACCAGCAATAGTTGACAAGAAGGGGAAACAAGAGCTTCGGTGAGAGAAACATGGGCCATAACCTCCAAATGTTATAGCTCCTTCCGCGATGAATTAACCCCCTTGGCCCCAAGCAGGAGCAGACGTAATGATGCAACGTTTTAATTAAATGATTTTCTCTGTTTATTGCGCAAAGATCGCGAGCAGTTAACTAGGGGTCATGTGACCCACTGAGCCAGTAGTAAATATGAGATCGATTTGGCGCATTTTTCTTATTTGGTTTATCTTAGGGCTATGAAGGTCTTAGTCTCTTTTTAATCATTTATTTCTTTATTAACATTAATTACATTTGCACTAATTATCGCTAATGAAAGCTCTCTAATAAAATCACGTAACTGGTAAAGCGGGTAATACGAGATGTTATTAACATTTTTGGTTGTCCGTGAGCAATCTGAGCTGTCTGAATACAGAATGATGATCATCTCTAGACGAGAGTACAGTGGCGTAGCTAGAAATTTGCCATCAATTGTGGGCCCTGGGGCCTGACCTCTTTGGGGGCCCCTGCATTTTGCATAATATTTGATGTAAAAAACAATTTCAAACACTCATTTGCCCCCCCCCCTTTTCTATGTGGAGGCCCAGGGGGGATTTTCAAATTCCCCCTTCCCCCCACCTTAGCTACGCCACTGCTGGAGTATAACGGTTTTATGACATGCGTGTGAACTTGCAAGTTGAGATAAGAATTAGGGTTATACGGGTTTGATTGTATCACCTAACCCTAACTTGTGAACAGAGCTAATCGATGAGTTCTATCTTTATTGATAGCGTTATGGCCTCTGCAGGAGAGTGGACTTCAAATTATGGTTCTTTTTGTATTGCATTCTTCTCATGTCAAGATCTCGGAAGACAAGAGATCTATTCCATTTTTATTTTTTAAACTTCTGAGATGTTATCCAAAGAACTTGCAGACGTCTGTTAAAGTTTCCGGAGCTTATGAGAATTGTAAAACAAGCAAATACACTAACCTCATTCCAATCATTCTAAAAAGAATGTGAAGATAGATGCTACATTTAGATATTAGGCTTGTGCCTAACTGTGGCAGAGTACAGTCTCTAGAATCAAAGTGCCTCTTTTGATTGTGTTCTATTTTTTAAATGTCTGTAGTCCAGTTTTAAAATCTTGATTCAAAATAACGTTACAGACTCATATTGATCTGGCGCCAAAATATGGTAAAATTAGTGATTAGCTGATGTTCAATCACTTAAAGCACTGTATAGCCACAATTTGTGCTTTTGCTTCTAAAAGGAACATTTCTTTGTCCAACTTCCAAATATTTATTGACCCAGGTTTGAAACATAAACACACACATACGCAGAAATAAATGCATTCCAATTTTAGTTCTTTCTAGTCCCTTTCTAGCTATTTCCAGCTATTTCTAGCTATTTCTGTTCATTTCTTGTTCAGGGCAAAATTAGGTGCACGCAGAAAACTGGGTAATCGCTACGGAAAATTCGTTGCTCGTATGATCATTCAAGAACAATAACTCTGGCATTTTAGGACAAGTTCTATCGTGTTAGGAATGTCACCATGGAAACAGCTCAGTCATGTGTAAGTACATCTAAGTTTCTAGTCTTAAACTTTTAAAATAATTTAAAATGGTATAATTTTCTCTTGCTTTTTATGCGAGGAATAAGTGCATAACAAGCACCCTTATTACGTGACACACTGTAAGCGAAACACGTGACAGCTATTAATGGATCTATACAAATGTTTGAAAAATGTTTTCATTAGAAAAGTATTGAACATCATATAGCATCTGTCTCCCTCGGGGATTTTGTTTTCACAGAACGTTCGAGAACTCCATTGAATGTCATATTTGTTTCGTTTTTTTTTTAAATTTCTTTTTCTTCTTTCAACACAAAATTATTTTATTTTAAGATGACATAGAACAGCTTTGTATTTAATATAAATAACAGCTTTGTATTTAATATAAATAACAGCTTTGTATTTAAGAGGACAAATAACAGCTTTGTATTTAAGATAACAAATAACAGATTTGTATTTAAGATAACAAATAACAGCTTTGTATTTAAGGTGCATAGAACAGCTTTGTATTCTCAGCTGATTACCTAAACTCACTAGACGCTAAATGAAAGAAAGTTATTAACAGGAGCACATATAGTGGAATTCAAAGAACACACTAGAAGCTGTGCATTTCATTGTCAACATACAAAACAAACACATATGTTCAATAATCTCATTAAAAGGTTGAGCTAGATGGGAAGTTTGGGATATTTCTTTATCGCTAAAGGAAATCTCTTTGGGGACATTAAGAATGATAAAGTTTAGCAAAAATGTTCACCCAGAATGCTGCGTATCAGGACCGGCCTTAGGCATAGGCAAACTAGGCAGCCGCCTAGGGTCTCCAATTGGTGGGGCATCGCACCGGACTGAAATACGTTTTTTTATAGAAGAAATAACTAAAAGTGTGCCCAGTGATATGCTGTGGAGCACATTAGGTTAACTAAAAGTGTGCCCAGTGATATGCTGTGGAGCACATTAGGTTAACTAAAATTGTGCCCAGTGATATGCTGTGGAGCACATTAGGTTAACTTCCACAATTATCTAGTCTGGCCTGTGCCTTTAAATCCAAATTTATTGCAATTGTCAGAGAAAGGCTCAATTGTGTACTTTTTACCTTTCTATAATTTGTACCTTTGTGGAAACTTCTGGATGGCTGGGCTCAAAAACCAAGGTGGACATGGATCTAGAACACGGCTCTGAGAAGGTTTTAGCCCTCCAGTTCGAATGCAGGCAGATCACTTTTTTTAAATAAATGCTTTTAAAAAGCGATCACCCAGTTACCCCTTCTTCCACCCCTCCCTTTCTAACTGGTCCAGACAAGTGATAAGATCATAGCGTAATAAAAAAGCTAAAAGCATGAAATTGCGCTAAAAAAAAAAGAAATTGGTAAAGATATTGTACTGGCCTAAATTTATTATTGTTATTCTGGATCTATTAAAAATTTAATTACTTTGACTGATCCATACTAATTGATACAACTACGCTAAGTATAAGCTTTGTTTTTTTTTTAAATATTTTTTACATTTTCTTGTTTTTATATGCATTGTTTTATTAAACTTTCCATGTCGCTGGATCCGCCTTAGAATTCATATTGCCAAAAATTTAATTACATCACTGATCCAAACTAACTTAAGCAACCACTCTTAATATAAGCTTTGCTTTTTAAAAAGTTTTTTCTTGCTTTTTAAATTTTATTTTTATTTTTTAAAAGTACTAAAAAAACCAACAACCTAAAACAATATATGGATGTTACAAAATGGAACATGTTTTAAAACATTACTTGATATCAAAATGCTATATGGCCTTGCATTCTGCAGCTTATATGTGTTTAATACTTTCTTCCAATGGAACATTTGTTTCCTGCCTAAAGAAGTGTAGATGAAGTCACGTGATCCAGGCCAATGGTCATTGTTTTAACACATCAATGGGCACTCGTCACATAAAGGCTCTTTCATAATAGCCTCCATCCCATAAAAGCGTGTCCGATCTGGAACAAGCCACACGACCAGTCGATAATTTATCGTCTCTTCAAGACCGGGATTAATGGACATTGCCATAGATTTGGGACTTAAAATATTTCTGAAGAAATAGATGGGAGGAGTTGCGCGGTTGTGCGGTGCATTTGTTGAATTGGTAATAAGAGAGAGAGAGAGAAAGACAGAGAGAGAGAGAGAGACAGAGGGTGGGAATGTGTGGGACAATATTGCTTAGTGTTTTGTGAGTGGCTGGAAAGGATTTGAGAAATATGCATCACAAAAATCTGGGAGTTTAGAAAATACGACGGACGTATAGTTTGTGTGTGAAAATGACAAATTCGTGTACAAATTGGCATGGGAAATGATGAAACATAATTCATTGCAATATAGGAAATTACATTTTCGATATTTCCATCCAACAAATTAGGAATATTTAATGCAATGAAATTACTTCAATCTTGTTTCTGATGTCTGAAAATATAAAAACATGAACTCTTAGATGTCTGACTCATTATAAATGTGAGTGTATGTTAGCTGCAGGGTCGACGTAGCTGTTAGCTTGTAGATCTAGCTACAAACACTCTGCTATGTAGACACACAAACACTCTGCTATGTAGACACACAAACACTCTGCTATGTAGACACACAAACACTCTGCTATGTCGACACACACACACACTCTGCTATGTAGACACACAAACACTCTGCTATGTAGACACACAAACACTCTGCTATGTAGACACACAAACACTCTGCTATGTCGACACACACACACACTCTGCTATGTAGACACACAAACACTCTGCTATGTAGACACACAAACACTCTGCTATGTAGACACATGACTTTGCTGACTTCAATAGAAAAAAAGTTTGATATTGAACATAAAGTGATGAGACAGTCAAGTGATAACATTGTAAGAAATTTTAGGCTATAGCTAAACGCTCAGATGTGAGGCTGAAACAGTTTGGTTACCCGAGAGGGACGCAAGTTGGAATCCGTAACTAGCTACAAATTATCAATAGGAGACGAGCTGATTTGTGTTTTCTGAGCTCGAAAAGGCAGCAAGAAAACCTTTTGCCAGATACCCCCCTCACTCACATGTCCACCAAGGATTCGACCAGAGCGTACTTAGCTTCCTATAATAGAAAAGAAGCGCTAAGAATTTCTATGTCGTAATGTGGTATATGTCTATATCAATTACATTTGTACAAATGACAGACAAATTATTGTAACTCATTCACAGTTTTTAGTTTATTTGTAATATAACAAATGCAAGCAAATGACTTGAAACATTGACGCTTTAACAATTGTTCTCTATTCGGAAGGAATGTACACATGCTACACTTCTCTTGACATCTCTGGTTGCTTAAAGGCATTGCGAAATGTGTTTTATTTCCAGGTTGGGTAGGAGCAACGGCATCAGATCACATCATTGATGTACTAAATCACCACATGGACACGAAGCTTCTGTCTGGACACGTTTGAGACTCACTCAATCAGGGTACATTTCAATAACTTAGGCTTTGTAGGTCAGAAACAATAAAATAATTCGGAAATAAGTCTAAAACTAATACCAGCTATTAAAATAATCGATAATATCTCTCTACTTGCATGTAAAGCTTCAAGGTGACGCCAGATGTCATGCCAAACTAAAAATAGGTAGCACAAAAGAGATAGCGCGTGTATGATGGTAACTACAGGGTAGCTTACCGGAACTGTAGGTCAGATGGTGGGAGTTAACCCACGCACTCCGACTGTTTATCTTTCTGACTATTTAAACTGCTGAGTATTACAATTTAAAAAAAAAAATCGCAATTAAAAAGAATAAAGTCGATTGATAGAAAATGTCGGAATGATGAAAGATCAATTATTTCGCAATGAAGGATGTACTAGGCATTGTTTACGTTCGATTTCTGAAAGTTACTATTTGAATGTGCTCAATGCGATTACAGAGGGGCTTGGTCAGGAATAAAAGTAGGTTTTGTTTTATCCGAAATCTGAAAATGTATGTCTAAACGGTAGTGCTGATTTACGAGAAAAACAATGTGTCGTATTTCTTATGATACCTCTACTTGCTTAAGTATATGTGGAAATTAACCAAAAGTTGATCTAAAGTACAAGATCTCTACTGACTGAGATATTTGTAGCCATTACCAAATGTTTATCCAAAGTACAAGATCTCTACTGACTGAGATATTTGTAGCCATTACCAAATGTTTATCCAAAGTACAAGATCTCTACTGACTGAGATATTTGTAGCCATTACCAAATGTTTATCCAAAGTACAAGATCTCTACTGACTGAGATATTTGTAGCCATTACCAAATGTTTATCCAAAGTACAAGATCTCTACTGACTGAGATATTTGTAGCCATTACCAAATGTTTATCCAAAGTACAAGATCTCTACTGACTGAGATATTTGTAGCCATTACCAAATGTTTATCCAAAGTACAAGATCTCTACTGACTGAGATATTTGTAGCCATTACCAAATGTTTATCCAAAGTACAAGATCTCTACTGACTGAGATATTTGTAGCCATTACCAAATGTTTATCCAAAGTACAAGATCTCTACTGACTGAGATATTTGTAGCCATTACCAAATGTTTATCCAAAGTACAAGATCTCTACTGACTGAGATATTTGTAGCCATTACCAAATGTTTATCCAAAGTACAAGATCTCTACTGACTGAGATATTTGTAGCCATTACCAAATGTTTATCCAAAGTACAAGATCTCTACTGACTGAGATATTTGTAGCCATTACCAAATGTTTATCCAAAGTACAAGATCTCTACTGACTGAGATATTTGTAGCCATTACCAAATGTTTATCCAAAGTACAAGATCTCTACTGACTGAGATATTTGTAGCCATTACCAAATGTTTATCCAAAGTACAAGATCTCTACTGACTGAGATATTTGTAGCCATTACCAAATGTTTATCCAAAGTACAAGATCTCTACTGACTGAGATATTTGTAGCCATTACCAAATGTTTATCCAAAGTACAAGATCTCTACTGACTGAGATATTTGTAGCCATTACCAAATGTTTATCCAAAGTACAAGATCTCTACTGACTGAGATATTTGTAGCCATTACCAAATGTTTATCCAAAGTACAAGATCTCTACTGACTGAGATATTTGTAGCCATTACCAAATGTTTATCCAAAGTACAAGATCTCTACTGACTGAGATATTTGTAGCCATTACCAAATGTTTATCCAAAGTACAAGATCTCTACTGACTGGTTATAAGTAGTAAAAGTAGTAGTTGTAATAAGTAGTGGAAAAGTTCACACTACGTTTAAGACTTGCAAAGACGATTCTACAAAGTAAGTTAACAGGCAGAAGTAATAAAGGCATGGCGAGGAGACAGTACATAGAACTTTGACATATAACAGTAAATGTCAAATAAAAAAAAAACAGAAAGCACTAATGAACTATTTGATATCAGTTTCTTCCTTTAGTCAAGCCAGTAAATAAAATAAAGAAGGTAAATCATCATGTTCATTGGCCTCCTTCAGTCGTAGGACGACTATGGTTCATCTCAGAGCACACTTCCTCATGTGGCTGTGGAGCCCTATTTTGGAGAGACACTCCCGTCCACAAATAGCGCAAGTTAGGGTCCCCTTGGCTTTTGCTTCGGTGGTAGAGGAGCTGGCCGTTTTTCGGTTTGTGCGTTTTTCTTCCTGGGCTGAGACCCATGTACTTTCACTGTCCATAGCTTTCTTTGTCACTGTCTCTCTCCACCTGTTGCGGTCTAGAGCTATGTCTTCCCAATTGTCAGTATTGATGTTCACTGATTTGAGGTCGCGTTTTATTACATCTATGTAACGGAGATGGGGGCGACCAGTTTTTCTTGTGCCAGTCGCGAGTTGACCATAGAGGATGACTTTCGGGATGCGCTTGTCCTCCATCCGGCGAACATGTCCAAGCCAGCGCAAACGGCGTTGTCTGAGGGCTGTAAAAATGCTGGGAATACCTGATCGCGCAAGGATCTCAGTATTGCACACTTTTTCTTTCCATGTGACATTCAAGATCCTACGGAGACATCTCAAATGGAATGAGTTTAGTTTTCTCTCTTGCTTTGCGTAGGTGGTCCATGATTCACTGCCATATAGCAGTGTACTCATAACGCATGCCTTGTAGACTTCCATTTTGGTCACCGTGGTTAGCTTATGGTTATCCCAAACTTTTAGTCTGAGTCTAGCGAATGTCGAGGCAGCCTTCCCTATGCGTTTTTTCATCTCCTCTTTTAGGGACAGGTCATCTGTAATTGTGGATCCCAGATAGCAGAATTCGTTTACGGCGTCCAGCTTGTTATCGTCAATGAGGATGGAGGGTGGTGCTGTAGTAGGTGGTCCCATAACATTTGTTTTCTTCGTGCTAATAGTCAAGCCATATTCTTTACAGGCCTGAGAGAAGCGGGACATTAGTGACTGAAGTTCCTCTTGTGTGTGTGCCACTACCGCTGCGTCATCCGCGAATAGCATATCTCTTACGAGGGTGGCTCTGATTTTAGTTTTGGCCCTCAGTCTGGCAATATTTAGGAGTTTGCCATCAAATCTGGAATGGAGATAGATGCCTTCAGTGGATTTGTCAAACGCGTTGTGGATTAGCAGTGAAAATAGTATTCCAAAGAGGGTTGGGGCCAGGACACATCCTTGTTTAACTCCGCTGTTTATACTGAAACTTTCAGAGCTGGCACCGTTGAATTGCACTGTGCCCATCATATTTTGGTGGAAAGATATGATTGCATTTAGTAGCTTGGGTGGGCAGCCTATTAACTGTAAAATTTTAAAGAGGCCATCTCTGCTAACTAGATCGAAGGCCTTTGTCAGGTCAATAAACGCAATGTATAAAGGCATCCTTTGTTCTCTGCACTTTTCCTGGAGTTGGCGGATGGAGAAAATCATGTCAATCGTGGATCTCCCTGAGCGGAAGCCGCATTGTGATTCTGGGTAGACCCGATCAGCGAGTTTTTGTAGCCTGGGAAGTATCACTCGAGCAAAGACTTTGCCTACAATACTTAAGAGGGAGATTCCCCTGTAATTGTTGCAGTCGCTTCTGTCACCTTTGTTCTTATACAGTGTAATGATTTTAGCATCCCGCAGGTCTTGTGGCACAGCACCTTCTTGCCAACATTTACAAAGCAGTTCGTGTAGAGGTTGGATTAGAGTAGTTTTGCATTGTTTTAGAAGATCTGGGGGGATACCATCGCATCCGGGTGCTTTGCGGGCAGCAATGTTGTCTATGGCTTTGTTGAGCTCTGAAAGGGTGGGTGTTTCATCTAGCTCGTTCATTGTGGGTAGTTGTATGATGGCTTTAAGGGCTGAGTCAGAGACTGAGCTTGTTGTGGCGTAGAGCTCGGAGTAATGTTCCACCCATCTGTGCATTTGTTGGCACTTGTCTGTTATAATTTCCCCAGTGGTTGATTTCAGAGGTGCTGTCTTGTTTTGGGAGGGTCCGAGAGCCTTGTTGATTCCTTCGTACATCCCTCTTATGTTGCATACTTGGGCTGCGAGCTGAATACTCTCACTGAGCTCTACCCAGTATTCATTGGCACAGATCCTTGCTGTCCTCTGTGCATTGGCTCTAGCTTCTTTCAGGTTTAGCAGGTTGTGTTGGGTAGGTTTTGCCTTGTAAGTAGCGAGTGCATCTCTCTTTGCTCTGATGACAGGTGCTAAAATAACTGCTTTAGAGTCGAACCAATCATTTTGTTTTGTAATTTTTCTTCCAAAGATTTCCAGGGAAGTCTTTTGTATGGTGGACTTGAGGTGTTCCCATTTTTCAGTTGCTGTATTCTCAGAGATATTTTTATACTCGCGTTCAAAAGATTCCGCAAACTGTATCTGGAGATCAGGTTGACACATCTTGCTTACATCCGATTGGGGTCTTCCAATCTGCTTGGTATGGTGGATTTTTTGGGGGAGGAGATTGATCTTACAGCATACCAAGGAGTGATCTGTGTCGCAGTCTGCACTGTGGTAGGACCTGGTAAGCTTGACAAATTTTAAGCACTTTTGTCTTACCATGATTAGGTCTAGTTGGTGCCAGTGTTTGGAGCGAGGGTGCCGCCAAGATACTCTGTGCTGCGGTTTAGTCTTGAAATAGGTATTAGTGACGCAGAGGGAGTGTAGTGAGCAAACCTCGAGGAGCCTTTGTCCGTTTTCATTTACTTTTCCGACACCAAAACGCCCAATACAACTGTCCCATGCAGAGTTGTCAGATCCAACGCGTGCATTGAGGTCGCCGAGGATGATAACCTGTTCCGTGGTTGGGATCTCGCTAAGAGCAGACGAAAGGTTGTCATAAAACATATCTTTGGCCTCTGGTGGGGAACTCAGAGTAGGAGCGTAGGCACATATCAAAGTCACATGTCCAATAGATGTGTTAAGGCGTAGTGATAGGAGTCTTTCTGAACCGTTGCACTTCAGCTCTACTGTGTTCAGCAGTGTGTTCTTAACTGCAAAACCAACGCCATGTTCCCTTACTTCACTTTCGGCTTTGCCTTGCCAGAAGAAGGAGTAGTCTTTTTCTTTGATTGATCCAGAGTCAGCTAAACGAGTCTCCTGAAGGGCGGCAATGTCTACTTTGAGCCTGGACAGTTCATCGTTTATTATTGCAGATTTTCTGACATCTTCTATGTCTGGTAGGTTTTCATTAAGTCCAGTTTGTAGAGTACGCACATTCCATGTGCCCAGTTTAAGAGTGGAGCTCCTCTTTTTTTCTTCATGTCGACTGGTACATTGGCTTTGTGCCTGCTTTTCAGATTTTGTCCTATCCTCGTGTACCCAAACGAGGAAGACAGGCATGACGGGACAGCACCTTATTGGCTGGGGGCTGCCCAGCTTGAGGCGGGCGGTAGCTGTCCATTGGAATCCTAGGATCCCTCCCACCGACGAAAGTGGCCCCTGGCGCCCTGCTCTACGTCAATTGAGCATTCGAGCTTATAACCGGTGACTGCCACTTCCCGTGTTTGGCCGACGCCTAAGGCGAAGCTGGAGTGTCCTCTCCAGTTTTTTAGGGTTAGGGCTTTGAATAAGTGAGATGAAAGCCTGGGCATTGTTTATGGTCGGAACGATGTCGCCCACACAGCAGTTCCCCCCTCTCCGCGCAGCTGATGTGACCAAAAGAAGGTAAATATAACATGCTAAATTGTGTCTGGAGAAGTCCTAAGACTTACCGTTCGTGTTCCCCTGTTCTCTATGGCACACTGCAACACCGCCTCCTCCCCTCTGTTGTAGGTGATGTTACTCGGTGTGGGCAGAAATGTCGGTAAGAAATGATTCTTTCTGTCATACAAAGTATCCAGCTCTTCGGAATGGTCACCTGTGACAGAACAGAAGCAATTTTTTAATAATACAAGGAGTACGTTCCAATAGAAGATCACGGAATTTAGTAACATTTTATTTATTGTTTATCCTTTTGTATGTATTACAACATGCATATATAGTGCAGGATTCATTGTAATAACATTTAATCATTAGATTTCTGCTTTAGCAAACAGTGCACTTGAATGTTGAGACTAAAGTTAGATAGTAAAGCTAGAAATGAAAATGACATCTATAAAGTAGCCTTCTTATAGAGAGTATATCTAAAAATGACATCTATAAAGTAGCCTTCTTATAGAGAGTGCATCTAAAAATGACATCTATAAAGTAGCCTTCTTATAGAGAGAAGTTCTAGAAATGAAATCTATAAAGTAGCCTTCAATTAGAGAGTAGATCTAGAAATGACATCCATAAAATAGCCTTCATATAGTGAGTAGATGACATCAATAAAGTAGCCTTCCTATAGAGAGTTTATTTGGGAAGTAAATTCTAAGTGTACATTTAGAAATACCATCTATAAAATAGTCTACATTTAGAAATTATATTCAGAAAATCGAGCCAGAAGGCAAGATCTTTAATTCTTCTAGTTTCTTTTTTTTTTTTCACTTCGTATTATTAGCTTATATTATCTTCATAGATGGAAATATAAACCAAGCAAAAAAAAATCTTTTAGAAAGCAAAGCTTATCCAAGGGAAAGAAATCCGCATAAGTTATTTCCCTTATTCGACATCAAACAAGATAATTAATTACCAGTAATTAATTGACTCAATTGTTTTTTTTAAATTAAAATTAATTCATGTTTAGTCAGGTACAACAAATAATTGTTTAAAGTTTCAACTTGATCCTAAAATGTCTGTGGGAGAAGTAATGCGTACAATGATGTATGAAACACCAAACCCAACCTGTTTAGCCATATCTGTCAATACGGAAGGATTAATTACCATTGTTGCTATCAAACGAAATAATTAATTACCAGTAATTAATTGACTAATTGTTTTTTGTTTTATTGATTCATGTCTTGTCTATGCCAATGAATAATTGTGCAAAGTTTCAATATTCTACAAGACAGACAAACAGACAGCCAGAGCTAATTTTCGTTTCATATATTACTTGTTACAGAATTCCGAGGAAAGACAAATTTGAAAAAATAAGTGTTTTTGTCGTGCTATTAAATTAAAATAATAACATCAACAACAAAAAAATATTACAAATGAGCAAGAATTGATATGTCGAAATGTCGTTAAATCAAAAGAGAAAATAATTAAAGATAAAAAATAAAAGAATCCCTGCATGTTGTTTAATAAATACAAGGCCATTAAAACAATTATTTGTCAAAGAGATGTTTTGAACCACATGCCGAGGACGAGAAATGATGCATACAAATTACATATCCAAATAAAGGATATATAACTATGAAATACATATATATAAAAGATATATAACTATGGAATACATATCTATGTATTTACGAGGACGAGAAAGTTCTATTCACATTTATTAAGTCCAGCAATATCAACTTCACAGAATCGAATGGTGGTGAAAGGTGAGATTATAATAAGAAATATGTTTACTTTAGACTCCGTAGAAGGCAATTTGCATAAAGACACTTCAAAACTAGGAGTTCGCCACCTCTTTTCCCGTCTCTCTTTTTGTCTCAGCAAATTAGGAATTCCAAGCCCGGACTTGTTTTCCCAGTAGGAAAATGACGGATCTGAGAAGCAAGGAATTTATGCATGTAATCTGCCTGTGTTCTGAGTCCGCTGAAATCTCGTCTCATTAATGCTACATACTAACAGAGAAGAGAGACAGATAGAGAGAGAGAGAGAGAGAAAAGGAGAGAGAGAGAGAGAAGTCGTACTTTAAAAGTTTAACATTATATTAAATCAACATATTGGGTAATCACCGGCCTCTTTTAAAGTTTGATAGTTTGATTGTACGTACAATAGCACATAGACACTAACTTGATAAGAATGTTCGTATTAGGTCACACAGCTTACTACATACAACCAATAGACTAAGACAAAGGATTTGAAACCTTTTTTTAAAATTGAAACAGTGGCGTCACTAGGGTCGGTGTTACCCGGCGCGGTAAGCTCAGGCTGTCAACCTCACACCCTTAACCTTCTCGGCCAAATTCCCAAATAAAAACTATTTTTAATTTGTTCTTTTTGTTGACAATAATAAGTGTCGATTATATTTTAACATTGTCTTGTTTATGACTTTTATCAATAGTAATTAGATATGCGTACATGTACGATTATTAAAATTAGAAATGGACTTAATATCAACTGAATATGAAAAGCATTAAAGACTTTACAGATAAAGTTTTACTTGATACCAATGTTTCTCCAAATTTAAAACTGACACCCAGTTAGACCCCCCCCCCTTTTTTTTCCCAAATATCTAATGTGATTAAAGATTGCTAAGAATTATTGTCTAAATACACAATAAAATAGCCGAGGAGGTCCTTTCCGAAGATCAGGCAGGCTTCGGAGCAGGAAGAAGCACTGTTGAACAAATATTTAACATCAGACCGCGCAATGAATAATGCCTTAAACACCAAAAGTAATTAGTATTCAAGTTCATAGACTTCAAAAAAAGCTTTTGACCGGGATGCATTTTCTCTACCACTCTTTTAAATTTATTTCTGGAGCATATTATAATGCGAAATCAAGAACAATTTAATCCTAGCTTGACCAGAAATGGGCGGCCTATTTCCAATCTCAGGTTTGCAGATGATATAGACCTCGTTGGAGAAAATGCAGACAAAGTACAAGATCTTTCATCAAAACTGGATGCAGCAGCTAGAGCAGGCGGCATGGAAATCAGTGCTGAAAGAGCGAAATACTAGTTTGTGGTGGAGATAGTACAAGATGTTGCATACAGTTGAATAACAAAACATTAGAAGAAGTTGACTCATTTTTATACCTATGGTCTGACATAACAAAAGATGGAGGATCAATAAAAGAGTTAAAAACCCGATTAAGATTGGCATCTACTGCCATGACCATACTGTGGAAAATCTGGAAGAGTAAGACCAGCTTCCCAGTAAAATGAAAACTGTATATTTTGCTAGTGCTCCAATATGGATGTGAAAGTTGGACACTGAACGCTGAGGCTGAAAGGAGACAAGACATTGAGAGTAAATGCGACAAAAAGAAATGCTGGGTATCAGATACTAGGAAAAGAAGACGATTCAGTTTTTTTTTTTACAATTCAACACTCTAGCTGGCAAGAAGAAAGAACTCTATACTGTGAAGAGATGAAAGCTGGGCTGGTTTGGTCATATTGCTAGAGACGACTCACTATTTAAATTCATTCTTCAACCTTCAGTGGAGGGCGCACGAAGAAAGGGTCATCCAGAGAAAAGCTTAAAAGGATAACACAAAAGCATGGACTGGCCACTCTCTTAATGTCCTGCTAAGAACAGCTGCTGACCCTGAAAAGTGGAGGGATTTGGTAACGCGAACTGTCACAGCCACCCTACGACGAAAGTGAAAGGACTGGCGATGATGATGATGATGACCAAAGTGAAAGGTGATGATGATGATGATGACGAAAGTCAAAGGACTGGTGATGATGATGATGATGATAACCAAAGTGAAAGGACTGGTGATGATGATGATGACGACGAAAGTCAAAGGACTGGTGATGATGATGACGACGAAAGTCAAAGGACTGGTGATGATGATGATAATGACGACGAAAGTCAAAGGACTGGGGATGATGATGATCCAGTTCTGGATCTAAATGAGTATCTGACATTTATTGGGGAAAATAAAGACGATTGGTCTTTGTGCTGGCCACATGGAATTTTCATTAACTGTTGGCCATAGAAAGAGAGATCAGCAAAGACTGAGAGAGATAGGAAGAAGAAGAAAACAAAACTTGTTTTGTTTCGTTCCAAAAGAAATGTCTGTTTTATTTTTCTTGGATTGTTTGAATCCTTTTCATTTTTGGAATCTCAACTCTCCTGCACAACTATTACTTTATTTCCCACCTTCAGCAGGACAGATGACGGCAAGCGGGGTTCGAACACGGAACTACTGGAACAATAGTCCGAAGCGCACAACACACAAGCAGTTAGCCATTGGCAAGATGTCTAATGATGAAAAATTAAACAGCAGAAAGTACTGTAAGAATCAATAGTAAGATATATTTAAAGTGTGATAATTTGAATCTATATTTCTTCATCCCAAACGACACATACATCGACTAAGCTTTCAACACAAATGACTGTTTATCTTTTACTTCCCTTTTTATTTGTATTTAATGATACAATTTAGAGATACACACGGAATACCTTTCGGTAGCCACTGTCGCAGTTATCTATGTAGTTGCATAGTAAAAATGTTTTTAATCTAATAGAGCCGCTTTCTTCAATAGTGATGACGTCATTCTCAGTATTTTGTTTGTGTGCAGTAGGTGATCTCATCTTGTTGCTTCGTCATATTATTTTCATGACGTAGTAGACATTCGTCGTAGATAGTTTGGTTGTTTCTCTCCATCTTGGGCTGTAGAGCCAAGCTGTAGATCTTTGGAGCTCCTGAATTATACGTGTGTCTTTGTTAGTTTGTTATTTTGTTACTGGATAGCCTTATCGTTGACCCTGTTATATATTCTTGGATTATTTGAGCCCTATTTTTGGTGAGTTTTATTTCATATTGTATAGTTAATTTTTATTTGGATTTGATCGTATTCGTATTTTGTAATTAGATTAGAAGATTAGCAGATTCTGTTCTTTATCTTTCTATAGGGTTTCAGTTTCAGTCTCAGGTTTCAGTGGTGAAATCGCAAGTCTCAGTTCTAGGTTACAGGACTGAGGTTTTTCATCTCAGGTTTTCTGTCTGATGTTTCAAGTTTGATTTACGAGTCTGAGGTTCGAGATTCCAGACTGCGAGTTGCTATATCCAGACCTGGGTTGTGCTTTGTGAAGTTGTGAGCTTTGGATGCTACTTTAAACTTTTACTTATGGATATGTATCGTCGGTGAACAGTATCTTGGCTGGAAGATAGATCTACTTGTATTGCCACTTGTTGTCTTGAAAGATTGTCACTGTGTGGACAATATTACTTAACCTTATATTAAAGGTTGTCATTTTATTTTAAATACTTATTAAGTATTTACTAGAATCTTACTATAAGTATTGATTTTGCATACTATACTATATGCACTCATATTTCTTTAGCATTTTTATTGATCATATGCCATATTCATTGTATAAATATCATTAGATTAAATTCATATTTTAATTTAAATCATCATACACCTCGTTTATTAGTTTATGCACAACTGGGTGTGTATGGTGTAACTGTCGGGCTGTACTTGGGCCTAAAATATTACAAGTTATAAAGTAATTTTAATACTTAAACACATTAATAGTTCAGTAATTCAACAAGTTAAAATATTAAGTCCTGACAGCAACTAAGCTATATGAGCGACTTAGACAAACTATAATAAGTCAATGTGATTCCTATAACTTAAAGGAAAGCTATCATAACGTGAACCTATAAATCCTACATCCGCCTGAAATAATGTTGTGGGTGGGCGATGGTCTAGGTCAGAGACTAGTGAACCGGATCGAATTAAGACCCTCAGTTTTCTAAGTACACCATTCATCTGACAAGAGCCCGTTATGTTGTGGGCTGACCCTCGGTCTTTATGGAAAGTAGCAGTGTAGAAACAAGTTAGATTGGAAATCTGTTTCTTGTATTGCCTCTCAATTTCTCATTTAATATTTATATGAAAAATCATTTATCTCAATGGAGTTTTTTTTAAATCGATTATTTTATACAATTGTTTATCAAAGCACATAATTTCATGCACTAGATCTAGACCAGAGATGTTTATTTATTATCACTGCACGAAAATATGCCTCAAACGGATGTTGTTTTGTACTGTAGTTCATCTTCAGATTCCCTTTACCCATTTGTTAAGCCGTTGGGGCACCACACATGATCTGTCGTCAGTCTTTTTCTATCCTCAGTCTTTTACATTAGAATCTCTTTCAATGACAAGCCCGTCCATTTTTTTAAAAAATGTCTTCTTTCCATCTTCTTTGTCTGCCTCTTCTTCTTTCCTGGCCTTGTTCTATGAAGGAAGGTCTTAGCGAGCCATGAGGACCTTGTGATACGACCATAACGTTTCAAACTGCGTTTTTGACAGGCCCAAATGCCTTAAATATATATATATATATATATATATATGTATATATAATTCACTTAGCTATCGATTTATCGATATATAATAAAGTGACTTAGAATAGAAGCTTTAAGAGGGTATGGGCCTCCACTCTAATTCTACACAAACCCTCCACTTACTAAAATCCGGCACATAAACAATGTAATGAATGTATACATCTTTCATTAATACACAGGGGTGCATTATTAACAGACATATCATCTTAAAACTCACAAAATATTTCCTATCAATCTTTTTTCATTTTTTTCCAAGGCCAAGATGAGATTGAAATACAATTTTGTTAAAAAAAATAATCAAAAGTAAAACAAATGTAAAATTATGTTTAAAAAAATGGACATGAAATTATTTTGTTCAGGACGGAAAGAAGAAAATCAAAACGAATGGAAAACAAAGAGCTATTGATTGAAAGGCCAACAAATAGGTACATAAACATCTTCCTGCAGAAATGGAGGCTGTTTTGTGTTTCTCCAGTTTTAATGAGTGCATGACCTTGCTGGTGAATGTCAGGGCAAGTCACGTGATAAATCGCAGTACAATTATGGCCAGATACATGTAAATAAGCTTGCGGTACTAATTAAGTCCCGTCCGGGAGGTCGGCCTTCAAAGATCAATACCCAATGGCTAATGATAACAAGTGTAAGTAAAAGTCCCCTTTTCAGATCTTACGATCTATAGGGCAGATGGTGTAAAGGTCACATCTGTATCTCGGCCGACGGTTCACGAGTGCGTCCTGTGACTAGCGAAACGACCAACCGCATTGAGTTCCCCCCCCCCCCCAACAAATGTCAGGTACCCATTAGAGTGGGGGCTTGCTAAAATCCCGAAATTTAAAAAAATCCAACTCTTCCGCGATTCAAACCCGAGATCCCTCGGTTCGGAAGCCATGCTCTTAAACACTCATCACATCTTCTTATTGGTTATTGCTAATAGAACACACTTTATAGGGACATACGTTTGTAGTAGATTAGTCGATGACTTGCAAATAAAAACTACGATGTATATTTTTGCACTAAAATGTGTTTTGAAACAAATATGTATATATTGTTTAAAAAGTTATAATTAAAGTCTTTTCTTTTTTATTTGGATTCCATTTTGATGAGACAACATAAAGATTTCATTTTCGTCGTTTGTGTCTCCCCATGGAGGTCCTAGGAATTGTAGATTACTGCGCTGCAACATTAGAATGCAAAGCATATGTTTATAGGTTCATCTGTTGCGAAGAAATACGCTTAGCACGCCAGGCAATGATGGACATTTGGGATGGGCTGAGCTCAATACATTTAAGAAAAACACTTTTGGAGAGTCATATAGCCGAGATTGCAATGATTATCTCTTGAAGCAATGGCTTAATGAATTTTAAATGGATATAATTTGAAACAAATTAAGTCCGAAAATTTCAACACAATAAAAAATTATCTGATTAGTGCCGTTACGATTAAGTTTCTAACACAAATAACCGCCTAAATTGATTAAGTTACAGATATAAACAACACCTAAATTGACTAAGTTACATATACAAACAACATCTAAATTTACTAAGTTACATATATAAACAACACCTAAATTGACTAAGTTACAGATACAAACAACACCTAAATTGACTAAGTTACATATATAAACCACACCTAAATTGACTAAGTTACAGATACAAACAACAACTAAATTGACTAAGTTACAGATACAAACAACAACTAAATTGACTAAGTTACATATATAAATAACACCTAAATTGACTAAGTTACATATATAATCAACACCTAATTTGAATAAGTTACAGATACAAACAACACCTAAATTGACTGTTTCAATCACAAACAATACCTTAATTGACATAGTTACAAACACAAAACAACACCTAAATTGACTATTTGAAACACAAACAACACCTAAATTGACTAAATTACAAACACAAACAACACCTAAATTGACTAAGTCTCCACCAGACGACACATACATTGAAGAACCAAAGTATCGTGCTGTTTATTTGATTACACTTTGAAAGACGTCCCGCTTTTGCTTTTTAAAAAAAACGTGAGTTGCGATTGGATGTTTTCTTGCAGACGAGGTCAGTTCTATTGAAACAGTCAATGGCTTGAAATGTGTGTGTATTTGTTTAATTATCGGAAGCCCGAGTTCCAATTAACCCCTTGTATTGCCTCCCAGAACTTCTTTGGCACAACTAAATTGATCTGATCTAAATATAAACGAAAATTCTCATCAACAAAGTCAACGTCAAGCTTCGAAAAAAAAAGCCAAATAAATGTATTTGAATACATGAAAAAGTCAAGTGAACATAATTCGTACATTTCTACAAAATATAAACTAACTTCCAAAACAAAACAAAAAAACATTAAAAATACATTTAATATAATCATATTTTGTTATACAATTAGAGATAAAATAAAATAATTTAAAAAATTAATGTAAACAAAAGACAATACAGCTCATACCGGGCATTGAACTCGTGACCCCGTGAGTTTCTTATTAGTATCTTCATTGCACGTATCAGATTTAGAACTCGATCTAGTCTAGATCTATTTTTAGATCTAGAATCTAAACGTAATCTATATTAGATGGAAGTAAAACTATAAGCAACGCTTAGAGAATCTATCAATAAACTTTATGCCACTTAGAATTGAATGAACAACACATCGCTACACTACGGCTGGCTACGTCAGGTTTTTATTTTTACTCCATTTTATAGCCAAATTTAAATTTATTTCCTTATTACTTTAAAAAAATTAGAACAGTCAAACTAGAGTTTTCCGTGTGGCCAACGAGCTAGTAATTCTTTTCTCAGTAATTCTTTAACATCAACTGTTTTTAAATTTGTAGAAAAATCGTTAGAGCCGTTTTTGAGATCAGCCTCAAGTTCCTCCAAGAAGTTCTGATTTGAATAGAGGTAATAAATATGAACGGTTCATTTTATAGAACTTCCGATTAGTGAATATTACAGTGATAAAGTTTTAGTCAGATGACAAAAGATTCTCTGTCGCGGGATCCTCCTAAAGCGTCCTCCCCCCAAGGCGCGGGGTCTGTGTCAGTTTCCCAATGGTTATCAAAGTGACACGACTATAGGGGGTCCACAGAAAGATGAACATTGTATACAATTAATAATTAATTTATTAAAATAACTTCTTCGATAAAGCCAGTTCATCCAATCAGAGATTTCGAATAATAATTACCTCGCCCCTCACTACTGTTGAATATATCTATTTTGAACTATTCTATGAGACTTATTGAAATATCTACAAGGGGCTTAAATCAGTGTTTGAACAAAGATAACAACAATTTTGGTTACAAAATCAGATTCCATCTTTATATCCTGCACTATGGGCGTAAACATGAGTTTTTTTCTCAGGGGGGGGGGAGGGGTCCCGCCACTATGTGTCGTTGTACACTAGTTGAGAACTGCTTTCACGTCTTCTTTGGTACAAATTGAATTCATTGCCGCCATGAAACCGACGAGAAATGTGTGCTCGAGGAGATTCACTCTTGCTACTTACAATCACTGAGCCGGACATAAATACACTCATATCCAACATTACAAAGCAAGCTCTCACCTGGAAACCCCGAGGAAAGAGGAAGAGGGGACGGCCCAGGAAAAGATGGCGCCGCGATTTGGAAGCATATTTAAGACTTGCACAGAACCGAGACGCCTGGAGGAAGATATT
The DNA here is from genome assembly GCA_036873155.1 of Biomphalaria sudanica. NCBI lineage: Eukaryota > Metazoa > Mollusca > Gastropoda > Planorbidae > Biomphalaria > Biomphalaria sudanica. Next base: position 166,180 of record JAZGLO010002340.1, on the reverse strand, counting down.
TGGTGGTCTCACAGAACTACAGGCAGAGATGAGAATGTGTCTTCAAACAAAAGTTATAATTTCATTTGTCAAAAGTGGTCGGGATGTGTGGTGAAATGTGTCAGGGTGAGGCCAGACACACTGCGACTGGCAGACTCTTGACAGCCTATATCTGTTTCCTTGAGAAATAGTTAGTGCATTGAGATGAAGCTTTAGACTCGAGTAGTTTCAATTTATCCAATCTACCGCACCACCCCCGCAAAGGCACGAGAATTCTGTAATACCATACATACAAAAACAATGAGCACTTTTACGTACACCTGTCTATGTCTAACAAAATCTATCTATCTATCTATCTATCTATCTATCTATCTATCTATCTATCTATCTATCTATCTATCTATCTATCTATCTATCTATCTATCTATCTATCTATCTATCTATCTATCTTTCTTTCTGTCTGTCTGTCTGTCTGTCTGTCTATCTATCTATCTATCTATCTATCTATCTATCTATCTATCTATCTATCTATCTATCTATCTATCTATCTGTCTGTCTGTCTGTCTGTCTGTCTGTCTGTCTATCTATCTATCTATCTATCTATCTATCTATCTATCTATCTATCTATCTATCTATCTGTCTGTCTGTCTGTCTGTCTGTTTCTATCTATATAAATAATAAGAATAGAACTATTTCCAATCGTACAAATGTAATATTGTTAATCTAGATCTATTAAAAACAATTACATTATCGATTCCAAATAATTGATGCAATTTCACTCAATATAAGCTTTTTTTTAATTTTTTTATTTTATCATATTTGAAAGTCGCCCATTTTCAGTTTATTTGAGAAATCGAATCTCATTACGTAATAAAAGTTTTCAATACCCCCTCCTATTAAAAAAGAAAATCTTAGTACGTAAATAAATGTCAATGCCCCCCCTACCATTTCAAAGAAAATGAAAAGGGTGTTTCACAAATGTTGTGCTTTACCCCTCATATCTAATGTAGGCCACCATCTATTGGTGAAACTGGGCTTCGAATGAGAATGCCTGAGTGTACTACAATGAGAAAATACACTGCTTTACAAAATACAGTGCGATTGTGTAAAGACTTGAAATTGTTAGCTGATAAAATGTATTAATGCAGAGATTCGTAAGTTAGGGTCAAAGGATAAAGGTCAACCAACGTTGACATGCATATTGTTTTGCATTAAAAAAAAAATTATCCTCTTATGACGGCGAAAAGTAGTAAAACCATCAGCAGTGGCGCCACAATGGCCCGTACACGGGGTTACGGGATAGTAAAAATAAGCCCTGCAAACTGCCAACAATACTAAAAATGATACCTATAAATCTTGCTAACGTATTTATAGTGTCCAGACGTTAACACTACTAGTTTAGTAAGTAAACTCAATGTCCTGCTTCCTACAAGTCTGCTATTGATTGAGTCTATCAACTGTATTTTACCTTGATATTATAAGGACTGTGATGATTGTATTTAGTTATTTAGTTCGTGGATAGAAACAAGGTTTTGAGATAGGAGAAATTCTATGTTTTATTTGAGATTGTTTTGAGTTTAGACAGGATGTCTATCTTGGTAAGAGGTAGATTTTTGTTTAAAGAAATTTAGAGTTGCTGCCCTCGGACAAATACTATCATAGTTTTAGTCTTGGACATTTGCAGTTTTTTGATTCAGTAATTGTTTAGTTGCTTGATTTTGCTATTTCATTTATTAAAATTATATACACACACACACACATACAAGTTTTTAAATCTTGTCTACACTTTGTGTCTGTCAATCCTAAAGGTTGGGTAAAAAAAAAGGATATGACCTTTGAACAGACAGTGTCAGCACGATAGGGACATGATATATGTGACAACTTACAGCAGCAGCCGCCATTACGCTGGGTGACTCACGAGAGTCAAATGACCAGGTCACAGGACACCAAGGACTGGCTTTGACATTGAAAAACATTGAGAATGTTCTTAATTTTCTAGACTCACTCATGTGAGAATTGTTTGCTGAAGTCAATCGTAAGAAAAGAACATATCATCATCTTTTATACACCCCACCCCCCCAAAAAAAAAAGTTATTCTCCATTCAAGACTTTAGTGGCACATGTATATTTAGTATGAATAGGATGGCTGTTTGGTCGTGCGGTATGCGCGCTGGACTATCTTCAGCTCTGAAGGAATAACCGAAACATGTTAAGCAAACATTTTAAACAACTTTGATAACCATAAACCTATCTTGATTTCTGTACATAATTTTTTCTCTATCAGTTGTTATTACACGATTAGAAATTAGTTATTTGTTTCGTAAATAGGCGAAGTTTTGACTTAGAGACAATGACGCGACTAGTAAAAACAAGAACAGGATCTTAAGAAGAATAACACAACGTAACCAGACTACAGGCTTTAGACAGAGGCATCTTTTTATGAACGTTGAGATTTTGCTTGACAGTTCCCTTCGTCATTATTAAACTTCTTGTTCGACATTCACTACCAGCGTGGACTTAACTTCTATTGTTAGCCTTTGGCCTGTGTTATTGGATTTCGTTATTTGAGAGTTACCTTCCTTTGACTTAGCTGTATAATACACAGCGTGGTAGCGCCTAACCAATACGAAGCTTAATGATGGCTTTACCATTTGAAAAGAAAATGAAAAATACAAATTAGATTGATAAAAAACAAGGTTACAAAGACAGTTTGTGTAGAGGCACAAACTCAAAATCGGTCCCAGAAGTGGTCCACCCAGGCAGGTAAAAAGGCAGGTTTCAATAAAAAGAAAGAAAATCAGAATGAAATTCTATCAAAGACAAATCGCAGAGAAGAATGGAGAAAGACGAGATCTTGTGTGGTGCCCCAGCGGTCCACAGACCAAAGGATAGGTGAAAGTGAATGTGAACCTGGCCTAACTAATGTCTTATAATGAATGTATAATTGCTCTAATTGTTTTGTAAAGGGACAATCTCTTATTCTTCAAGATAAATACATTTCCGTAAAAAAAAAAAAAAGTTCCTTTAGTTCAGTGTTCTATGACGATTGCTGCGTGTACGCAGTTCATGAACTAAAACTACTTATTAATTGTTGCTTTCAATTCTGTCCAACTTCTATGCATTCTAAATAGATTTTTTTCTCTTAAAAACGTGTAGACTTCTCTCTTTGTAAACACTATTGTACACACTGCAAGAGAAACGTGTAGACTTCTCTCTTTGTAAACACTATTGTACACACTGCAAGAGAAACGTGTAGACTTCTCTCTTTGTAAACACTATTGTACACACTGCAAGAGAAACGTGTAGACTTCTCTCTTTGTAAACACTATTGTACACACTGCAAGAGAAACGTGTAGACTTCTCTCTTTGTAAACACTATTGTACACACTGCAAGAGAAACGTGTAGACTTCTCTCTTTGTAAACACTATTGTACACACTGCAAGAGAAACGTGTAGACTTCTCTCTTTGTAAACACTATTGTACACACTGCAAGAGAAACGTGTAGACTTCTCTCTTTGTAAACACTATTGTACACACTGCAAGAGAAACGTGTAGACTTCTCTCTTTGTAAACACTATTGTACACACTGCAAGAGAAACGTGTAGACTTCTCTCTTTGTAAACACTATTGTACACACTGCAAGAGAAACGTGTAGACTTCTCTCTTTGTAAACACTATTGTACACACTGCAAGAGAAACGTGTAGACTTCTCTCTTTGTAAACACTATTGTACACACTGCAAGAGAAACGTGTAGACTTCTCTCTTTGTAAACACTATTGTACACACTGCAAGAGAAACGTGTAGACTTCTCTCTTTGTAAACACTATTGTACACACTGCAAGAGAAACGTGTAGACTTCTCTCTTTGTAAACACTATTGTACACACTGCAAGAGAAACGTGTAGACTTCTCTCTTTGTAAACACTATTGTACACACTGCAAGAGAAACGTGTAGACTTCTCTCTTTGTAAACACTATTGTACACACTGCAAGAGAAACGTGTAGACTTCTCTCTTTGTAAACACTATTGTACACACTGCAAGAGAAACGTGTAGACTTCTCTCTTTGTAAACACTATTGTACACACTGCAAGAGAAACGTGTAGACTTCTCTCTTTGTAAACACTATTGTACACACTGCAAGAGAAACGTGTAGACTTCTCTCTTTGTAAACACTATTGTACACACTGCAAGAGAAACGTGTAGACTTCTCTCTTTGTAAACACTATTGTACACACTGCAAGAGAAACGTGTAGACTTCTCTCTTTGTAAACACTATTGTACACACTGCAAGAGAAACGTGTAGACTTCTCTCTTTGTAAACACTATTGTACACACTGCAAGAGAAACGTGTAGACTTCTCTCTTTGTAAACACTATTGTACACACTGCAAGAGAAACGTGTAGACTTCTCTCTTTGTAAACACTATTGTACACACTGCAAGAGAAACGTGTAGACTTCTCTCTTTGTAAACACTATTGTACACACTGCAAGAGAAACGTGTAGACTTCTCTCTTTGTAAACACTATTGTACACACTGCAAGAGAAACGTGTAGACTTCTCTCTTTGTAAACACTATTGTACACACTGCAAGAGAAACGTGTAGACTTCTCTCTTTGTAAACACTATTGTACACACTGCAAGAGAAACGTGTAGACTTCTCTCTTTGTAAACACTATTGTACACACTGCAAGAGAAACGTGTAGACTTCTCTCTTTGTAAACACTATTGTACACACTGCAAGAGAAACGTGTAGACTTCTCTCTTTGTAAACACTATTGTACACACTGCAAGAGAAACGTGTAGACTTGTATCTCAGTAAGCAGGAAACTCACCCCCTCCCATTTCCCCAGGACAATTCCCAGTCTAAGAAAGTGATTAATATTTACCTCTGACGTCTTACAGACTCCCCCCCTCCCCCCGTCATACTTTGGAGAAAATAAAAAGAGACAGAAAAATGGTACTGAGGCGGGGACTCGTTCCGTGAAATAGGTTTTGAGCAAGTTTAAATTTTTAATGCACCAGACACAGACATGACAGCATAGTCCATTAAAGTCCCAAACATAAAGAAGATTCGCACTAATCAGCGAAGCTAATTCTCTAGCTTAGCTAGCAGTGAAGGGGTCAACACAAACAAGATGGCTGAGGTTCAGGGGAGTTAAGTCTTTCACCGACATCACGGCCGCTGGGAAACGTCATTCATGGCTGAACATCTACTTGAACTATTGGTCCAACTTCATCCCGTCGGCCTTGGAACGAGAGCCGTAAACGCGGCTCGTACTTCCGCAGCCGAGACACGTACGGCTCCTAGGGGCCAATAAGCCCATAAAATTATTTTCGGTTGGCCCAAAATGGCTGACCACGGGAAAGTCGCTCGGGTAGGGTTACACCCAATCTATAGCTTTGTATCTCCGGAAGATTGCGCGGGTCTTCTTATTGGTTCGAGCTATTGACCTGGAATTCTTATGTGGGATTTCGGAACCGGCCGTCTGTATGTCTATAGTTTATGTCTTTAAGGATAAATCTTTTTTTATGACTTCTCAATAATCTACACCAAGTCTACGGATTTCTTTATTATGCTCGATTCACAAAGAGAAAGGTTTACTAGTGAAACTTGTGTGTCTGTGTGTGTGTGTGTGCGCGCGCGCATTGTCAGTAAGTGTGTTTGTGGTATAGTTTGGTGTGATGAGTGTGTTAATGTGTGTCTGTGTGTCTGTATATATCTGTTAGTGTCTGCATATTGATGTTGAAGGGTAAATATGTTACTCTTGTGTGTGTCAGTGTGTTTACATGTTAGTCTATGTGTGTTTTTATGTTAGTGTTTTTGCGTGAGTGTCTTGCTCTACATGTCAATCATTTGTTTTATGTGTCTGTCTGCTACACTGTTTGTACGTCCCTTCTCCTGTCTAGCTGTCAGTCAGTCTTTACTTCGTCTTTTTCAATAACGAATAGCCTTCCACTAGTTCTACTTCATCCGGGGCTATCTGGGTGTCTGAGTATAGGAGCATCTGTGGTTTTTTGGGGGGTATTTGGGTATCTGGGTGTTTGTATGTTTGGGTATTTGGGTATCACCGTATCTGGATGTCTGAGTATCTGTGTTTTGGGGTATTTGGATATCTGGGTGTCTGCGTATCTGTGCGTTTGGGTATTAGTGTATCTGAGTGAGTGTGTCCAGTGTGTGTGTCTGTGTATTTGGGTACTATGGTGTCCGAGTTTTGTGTGTCTGTGTTTATATTCCCCCTTTAAAACGAACAGTTTTGTAAGTTAGACAAGCGCTATTTTCAAATCGATCTCCTGAATATGTCGGGGACCAAAATTTTAAACTAAAAACCTCTATTTAACATCTGACAGTTCTACAAAACGATCACCGAGACAATATCGTGGGGGTCTATAAGGAAACCGAAATCTAAACTCCTAGCGAAAAGCTCAAGATCAATATTAGCTGACGGGATCAGATCACACAACTTCCCAGAGCTTAGCACTGTGAGCATTAGAATCATCACAATAAGTGCTCAGCTTGACACGTGGGGCGGGGGTGTGGGAGCCTGTCGCTATGAATGGTAAAAAGAAGTACCTATGTATGTTACATGGTGAGAACTCAAATGGTGGTCAAAGACAGGCAAGCTCCATGGAGAGCACAGCAAACCTGAACGTCACACAGAAGAAAGACGATTGCTCCGACGCTTAGAGTAAATTTACTGTTTTACTAGTTGGTTTGGGTCAAAGGCGAATAGTACTATCAATACTGCTCAACTACACACACACACACACACACATACATAATTTACATATATATTCTACAGTAAATAAATACGTGCGTTTATTCAACAGGACAAGCACATAACAGCCTTCTACATTCAAGCAAAGAGTCTTGTTCCCAATTCTACCAACCCTTTCTGCACCAAACACGACCACAGACCAACGACAGCCTTCCTTGCTTCGTTCCAGATCCCTATTACAGTCTTCAAGCAGCACAAAAGACGGCTCCTTAGTCCTTAAGTCTCAAGTTACAGATGAAAACATCAATCGTCATAAAGAAAGGACAACAACCGTGAGAGACAAACATGACTAACAATTACATTACCGACTCGTTCTGAGCCCTGTGTTTGTCAACATCAAACATCCATTGCGACATGAAAACAAAAACTCTAATATTTAGTGATAACAGTTTCAAATATATGTTGTATTTTAGAAATCATGGGATTAATTAAAATGAAAGTATCCCTTTAATTAGATCGGGATTACAATAATAATGTTATTGAGAACAATTTCTATGCGTTTATTCTGTGTGCTGGAGTCAGATCCATTAAGAAATTTAGCGTGTTCATCTTTATACCGATACCCTCCATTTTATGATAAATTCTATCAAGCCATATCGAACATATTATAACGATACTATTATCCTTTATATTGGAGCCAACTCTTGGGTCTTTCTATTCTGCCAACTGGTCACATTTCCATAAAGTTATCCTAGACGTTGGTATCAGCTTTGTCAAGTCGTCTTGTATTCCATCAAGTGAGGATCAACTTCCTGGGACACTAGTCTAGAAACAACAATGTGTCTTCATCTACCACTCCCCCCCCCTACCAAATCTGCGCCCCTTGTTACCTCAGGACAAAGATGTAATTGAGAGATTTATTCAAAACAATGTCCCCTCCGCTCAAGCTTAGGGAAAGTAAAACAGTCTCTTTGTGTATGTTCTCTGCCTACTACTGGGGCAATGACTCGCGTCAAGGACTCCGTGCTCTGCTATTAGCTGCAGCATTATTATGGAAATGAAACCATTGATACTATCCACCATGCCGCCCCCCCCTCCTCCCTCTTCGGCCTGGCTCGATTCTTCCATCTTCCTCAGTTTGTCCCTCATCTCCAAGTCTGATGCGATACATTTTGTTTTCTTGCATTTACTGATTACTGCTGGCGGTTTCGTTGTGTGTTTTGTGTAAGTGCTGAATTGGGAAAATGTGTGTGTGTGTGTGAGTTAATGTTGGGGGGGGGATTGGGGGGGAGGGAAAGAGGTACTTCCTGTCAATGTCTCCATGGCAACAGTTCAAATGGGCCCACTAAGTTCACTTAAGTCTGTACACAAACTTACTGAGCCATAAAACTGAAACTTTTATCTTTTCCTCTCACACCCCATCTCCCACACACTCACACACATTTCCAGACCAGTTTCCTGTAGGAGCCTTTTTTTTTTTAGCATTCGGCTTCGTTCCTTTCATTTCTGCCGTTTAGAAACTAACGCGTCACATAAACAAACTTCTGGGGAGAGAGACGCGGGCTATGCGGAAGTGACGTTTGAATGATAAAATGTCATTGACTCCAAGAGTTCACTCATTTATTAAAATTATTTTTTTTTTGTTTCTTTGCTTTCGACGTAGTTTTTTATTTATGTATGATTAAACTGAATTATGTAAATATTCTCCACACGCCTTTCCCGATTGTTTTTTTAAAATATGGCTATCTGTTATCGACATGTGCTCTTATCTTATCTTATCTTATATAATACAGACGTTACTTCAAAAAAGAAGATGATTACGTCCTACGCGTCATGCATTTAGTCATGCATATTAACCAATGACTTAAATTCTGCCAAGTCACTGGTTTTTCTGGCTAGCTCAGGCAACCCATTCCATGCTCTAATAGCACTAGGGAAGAAGGAGTATTTGTACAAATTTGTCCTAGCATATGGGACGAGGAATGTGCCTTTATTTTTGTGTCTTTCAGAGTATTTTATTAAATTTTGTTTTTGTATTTGAAGATTATGGTTCAGTGTTTTATGTATAATTGCTACTTTACTTTTGAGTCTTCTGTCCTGAAGGCTTTCTAAATTTAGTGATTTTATTAATGGTGTTACCCTAGTCAAATGTGAATATTCGTTTGTTATGAATCTCACTGCTCTATTTTGTGTTTGTTCCAGTTTCTTAATGTTTTCTTGAGTTGAGGGGTCCCACACGGTGGATGCATATTCTATTATTGGCCTAACCAAGGTTAAATAACATTTTAGTTTTATGTTCTTATTTGATTTATAGAAATTTCTTTTAATAAACCCTAATGCTTTGTTGGATTTTTTTATAGTTTCATCAATATGTGGATTCCATGACAGTTTTTCATTTATTATAACACCTAGGTATTTTGAGTTTTTAGTCTGTGTTACTGGTTTGCCATGAATAAGATAAGTGGAATTAATTTGTTTAATTTTTTTTGTTACTCTTAACAACTGACATTTTTCTGGGTGGAAAGACATGCTCCAATTTGATTCCCATTTCTGTAATTCATCTAATTCTCTTTGTAAAATATCTGTGTCTTGTTTTGTTTTTATTGTTCTATATATTATGCAATCGTCTGCAAATAATCTGACTTTTGTTCCTGAACTAATGCAATTTGGTAAATCATTTATGTAAATTAAAAATAGTAGTGGACCCAAGACTGTTCCTTGAGGTACACCTGAGTTTACTGTTATTGGTGTTGATTTAGAGCCATTTATTATTACAGTTTGTTCTCTCCCTATCAGAAAATCTTTAATCCACTGATACAGTGGACCGTTAATGCCGAAATATTTTAATTTTTTAAGCAAACTATGGTGGTGAACTTTGTCAAAAGCCTTGGAAAAATCTAGTAAGATAGCATCTATTTGTTCACTATTATCTAAACCTTTTGAGAAATCATCAATTAGTCCTATTAGTTGTGTTTCACATGATCTATATTTCCTAAAGCCATGTTGGTATGGGGTGAGGACATTATGTTTGTCTAAGTGGTTTATGATGTTGCTACATATTATGTGTTCTAGTATTTTACATGTGATGCTGGTAAGTGATACTGGTCTGTAGTTTCCTGGATCAGATTTTTCTCCTTTTTTAAATAGGGGGGTGACATTAGCTTCTTTCCAGTCCTTTGGTACTCTGCCCTGGTTAAGCGATGCCTGAAAGAGTATTTTGAACACTGGGGCTAGCTCATTGCTTAGTTCTTTGAGTAATCTAGCTGGAATACCATCAGGTCCAGACGCTTTATTTGGTTTGGTGTTGGCTAATAGTTTTTTAATTCCATTTTCTTGTACTACTAAATCTTCTATGTTGTCTACTTGGTTCAAATTAAGAAATATGTCTTTGTCTCCTGGGGCTGAGAATGCTGATGCAAAGTATTTGTTTAGGATGTTTGCTTTAGTTTCATTATCATTATGTATTATGTTATGTTCATCTTTTAATGGCGCTATGCCTGTTGTTTCCATTTTCTTAGACTTAATGTATGACCATAGGTTTTTGTTGTTATCTTTAGATATTACATTGTTTATGTATTCACTCTGCAGCTGTCTGCTTACTTTTTGGGCGGATAACTAAATATAGATTTAGGCGTATCCTGTGTATAGAATATATAGTAAGTGTCTATTAAATATGTATTTTGAAAGGCAGACGATACATTTTCTGCACTTTTAGCACTGTGAAATCAAATGTCTACGTTCTCTACGTTATTGTACAAAGCTTTGAACTGACTCTCTCTGGTCTAATTGTTGGAGACCTTATTTCTACCACTTCCAATTCTCGGATCAAGTAGAAACATTTTCAGAATTATTCATTGCCCTCATAAAATCTGAATCAATCACAAATGAGTGATGATTAATTCATTTACTATAACAGTATTGAAAGATATTGTAATAAATATACAATTTTCCCCCTTAGATAAGTTATTTAAAAGATATTCTACTTGCTTATCATTTAGTTAATTTCCCTGACCTTTGATTAGTTTTTCCTTTGTTTTCTTGACCTTGTTTGTTTTTTGTTTGTCTATTTACTTTAAAATATCCCCAAATCTTCATATATTGCTTCCGCATGTCTTCCTCTCGTTTTGTCTTCTTTAGTGTCTCATCATCCACTGGGCTCCTTGAACACCGTTCCTCAAACAAAGTCAATTAGTCTTGGTCAATGATCAAAATCAATTAGTCTTTGTCAATGATCAAACAAAGTCAATCAGTCTTGGTAAATGATCAAAGTCAATTAGTCTTGGGCAATAATCGCAAATCCCTAATATCGTTATAAAATCACTATAAAATCGTGGCAGTGTTATCCTGGGTACAACTATCATGTAGACTTAAATCTCTAAATAGATATGCAACTATTTGTAAATTAATTTTCTCAGTGAAATTAAGTAAAATCGTTGTCACGCTCGACTGCACATCCAGCACACTAAGGAGATTAACAGAGTAGTTCAAAGAGGTAAAAAAAAAAAGGTCGTTCCAAATGACCAGCGAATGCTCCAGTTGAGACAATGACCAGAGCGAATGCTCCAGTTGAGACAATGACCAGAGCGAATGCTCCAGTTGAGACAATGACCAGAGCGAATGCTCCAGTTGAGACAATGACCAGAGCGAATGCTCCAGTTGAGACAATGACCAGAGCGAATGCTCCAGTTGAGACAATGACCAGAGCGAATGCTCCAGTTGAGACAATGACCAGAGCGAATGCTCCAGTTGAGACAATGACCAGAGCGAATGCTCCAGTTGAGACAATGACCAGCGAATGCTCCAGTTGAGACAATGACCAGAGCGAATGCTCCAGTTGAGACAATGACCAGAGCGAATGCTCCAGTTGAGACAATGACCAGAGCGAATGCTCCAGTTGAGACAATGACCAGCGAATGCTCCAGCTGAGACAATGACCAGAGCGAATGCTCCAGTTGAGACAATGACCAGCGAATGCTCCAGCTGAGACAATGACCAGAGCGAATGCTCCAGTTGAGACAATGACCAGCGAATGCTCCAGTTGAGACAATGACCAGAGCGAATGCTCCAGTTGAGACAATGACCAGAGCGAATGCTCCAGTTGAGACAATGACCAGCGAATGCTCCAGTTGAGACAATGACCAGAGCGAATGCTCCAGTTGAGACAATGACCAGAGCGAATGCTCCAGTTGAGACAATGACCAGAGCGAATGTTCCAGTTGAGACAATGACCAGAGCGAATGCTCCAGTTGAGACAATGACCAGAGCGAATGCTCCAGTTGAGACAATGACCAGCGAATGCTCCAGTTGAGACAATGACCAGAGCGAATGCTCCAGTTGAGACAATGACCAGAGCGAATGCTCCAGTTGAGACAATGACCAGAGCGAATGTTCCAGTTGAGACAATGACCAGCGAATGCTCCAGTTGAGACAATGACCAGAGCGAATGCTCCAGTTGAGACAATGACCAGAGCGAATGCTCCAGTTGAGACAATGACCAGAGCGAATGCTCCAGTTGAGACAATGACCAGAGCGAATGCTCCAGTTGAGACAATGACCAGAGCGAATGCTCCAGTTGAGACAATGACCAGCGAATGCTCCAGTTGAGACAATGACCAGCGAATGCTCCAGTTGAGACAATGACCAGAGCGAATGCTCCAGTTGAGACAATGACCAGAGCGAATGTTCCAGTTGAGACAATGACCAGCGAATGCTCCAGTTGAGACAATGACCAGAGCGAATGCTCCAGTTGAGACAATGACCAGCGAATGTTCCAGTTGAGACAATGACCAGCGAATGTTATAGTTGAGACAATGACCAGAGCGAATGTTATAGTTGAGACAATGACCAGAGCGAATGCTCCAGTTGAGACAATGACCAGCGAATGTTCCAGTTGAGACAATGACCAGAGCGAATGTTCCAGTTGAGACAATGACCAGCGAATGTTCCAGTTGAGACAATGACCAGAGCGAATGCTCCAGTTGAGACAATGACCAGCGAATGTTCCAGTTGAGACAATGACCAGAGCGAATGCTCCAGTTGAGACAATGACCAGAGCGAATGCTCCAGTTGAGACAATGACCAGCGAATGCTCCAGTTGAGACAATGACCAGAGCGAATGCTCCAGTTGAGACAATGACCAGAGCGAATGCTCCAGTTGAGACAATGACCAGAGCGAATGCTCCAGTTGAGACAATGACCAGAGCGAATGCTCCAGTTGAGACAATGACCAGAGCGAATGCTCCAGTTGAGACAATGACCAGCGAATGCTCCAGTTGAGACAATGACCAGAGCGAATGCTCCAGTTGAGACAATGACCAGAGCGAATGCTCCAGTTGAGACAATGACCAGAGCGAATGCTCCAGTTGAGACAATGACCAGCGAATGCTCCAGTTGAGACAATGACCAGAGCGAATGCTCCAGTTGAGACAATGACCAGCGAATGCTCCAGTTGAGACAATGACCAGAGCGAATGCTCCAGTTGAGACAATGACCAGAGCGAATGCTCCAGTTGAGACAATGACCAGAGCGAATGCTCCAGTTGAGACAATGACCAGAGCGAATGCTCCAGTTGAGACAATGACCAGAGCGAATGCTCCAGTTGAGACAATGACCAGCGAATGCTCCAGTTGAGACAATGACCAGAGCGAATGCTCCAGTTGAGACAATGACCAGAGCGAATGCTCCAGTTGAGACAATGACCAGAGCGAATGTTCCAGTTGAGACAATGACCAGAGCGAATGCTCCAGTTGAGACAATGACCAGCGAATGCTCCAGTTGAGACAATGACCAGCGAATGCTCCAGTTGAGACAATGACCAGAGCGAATGCTCCAGTTGAGACAATGACCAGAGCGAATGCTCCAGTTGAGACAATGACCAGAGCGAATGTTCCAGTTGAGACAATGACCAGAGCGAATGCTCCAGTTGAGACAATGACCAGCGAATGCTCCAGTTGAGACAATGACCAGCGAATGCTCCAGTTGAGACAATGACCAGAGCGAATGCTCCAGTTGAGACAATGACCAGAGCGAATGCTCCAGTTGAGACAATGACCAGAGCGAATGTTCCAGTTGAGACAATGACCAGAGCGAATGCTCCAGTTGAGACAATGACCAGCGAATGCTCCAGTTGAGACAATGACCAGAGCGAATGCTCCAGTTGAGACAATGACCAGAGCGAATGCTCCAGTTGAGACAATGACCAGTTATTTTGAAAATAAACAAGAAAAAAGATTTTTAAAAAAATACTAACCCCCCCCCCAAAAAAAAAAACCCAACTACGACAACAAAGTTTTTAAGTTTAATTATATCAATGAGTTTGGATCAGTCGTGTAATTAAATTTGTAATACATTTTGACTAACAATAATAAGCATGTGTGATTAAAATATTGGCACCAATTGTTTTTGTTTAGCACTAGTTCTCACTACGCTATGATTCTATCAGAGTTGAGAAATTGGAGGAGGGAGGATGAAAGGGAAATATCTGGGTGGATTTTACCGTGTTCAGGAGAAAAGAATGCTCCGCAATTCAGAACTGACAAGTCAACTTACCGTTGGTATAGTCCTCAAACTTTGCTATGGAGACAACTGACTGGCAGACAAAGACAATTGTGACCACACAGATATATAGGTACTGGGGCTCGTAGGTCATTTCCGTCAATTCACCGGAGAGCGTTCATGGTTCTGTTTCCGGTTCATTTGAGTCACATGGTGTTGTGATGTCATGAAGACATTCTGGTCAAGAATAAGAAATAATATAATAATACAGGCTGACTTTGGAGAACTAAGGCACTCTGGTGGGGTAAAGGTTCTAAGGTCTCAACCTTAACACCGGAAACACACGTTCGGATTAGTGCAAAAGATATGCTTGTCAAAATGTTATTACATCTTTTGACTTTTAAAGAAGAACATAAAAATTCTTTTAACAGTTCCTCCTATCAGCTTGGAAATTCTTCTCGGGTGGATAATCACTGTACTGGTATTTCGGCTCTGACGATTTTTCTAGAAATGTGACAATTTGTGTAAATCTATGATATATGCATGTGCTATAAAAACTCTGGTCTGGCTCTAATAATTGTTCAATATGTAACTCTATTTGGCTTCCATCTTTTTATATCTAGAACACTCGGACTTAATTTTTGTTTGTTTGTTAATCAGAAGAACTTGCTTGTATAAAGCTGACTAGAAAAACTACTAGAAATAATGAATCAATTGAACCAATGCAAGAAATGAGAAATTATAAACCACTATTAGCTTCATATAGGAGGAATTGATTTAATTTTTGTTTTGTTTGTTTACTAAGGTTGAAACATGACTACGACCGGTTAACGGAATACGTTCATCTAGAATTACTTTCATTGCACACAAAATGGAGACGTTCTCATACCTATGAACTTTGTTTTTCTGCATTTCAGCTTCATTAAGTCAATAAAGTTTAATTAAGGCTGATTAACGTCTTAAGATAAATATTTATACATTCTCTTAACATGCTTCTTTTCCCAAGTACTAAGTTTTATTTAACTCGTGTCCAGGATTTTTTTTTTATTCCAGAACATACAAAGACGCCGTTTTAAGTTGTAGTATGATCTTGGTGGAATGACCAGTATTTAGAGAACATCTGGTCAAGTTCCCACTACCATTAAGTGCGGGCCCAGACTGGAACTATTCTCGTAACAGCTCCCTGTTCTGTCCAATATGACAGCAAGTCGGTGCTATATTTGTACTTGTCAAGACTTTGTACTCGTTCACGTAGAACTGATGATTGGTCCTTGGAAAGTATCAAGGTTTGTATGACCTTGGAGACGGTCAGGCAACAGACATTAAAGTCAATCTCTAATAATCACTAATAAAAATAATTAAGAATTAATAATAATAATAATAATAATAAATGATAACATTTTTATTGACTGTCCACAAACACTAATTACAAGTAGGGCCCATCTTGAATATAAACGGAGGTAGTTGGGGCTCCCCGCTTCATGTAAGTGCCCCGCGCGTTAACCGTTCGCGCAGCTTTTTACGCAAAAGGGACGTTGTCTATTACAGTCTGTGCGTCATTGCGCTCTGGAGATTACATTCATGTTAAGTATATATAGAATTATTTAGATAAGCGCAGTTTGGTCGCGCAGTTAGGTACCGCAGTCAGGCCCTGCAGTCATGCCCCGCGTAGCGTGTACGAGCCAGGCCCTGCACACTTGCTCTGTTATAAGGTTTGTCATGTTAAACCAAGGTTAAGGTCCCTTGATTTGAATGTAATTCTTCGTTACTTTGAAATGTAAAAATACGTAGCAGTTCAATACAAATGTTATGTTGAGCCCCAAACCCATGCTCTATTTTCTACCAAAGGTGATTCGAAATGGTCAGAAAATTAAAATATTTGCACAAAACATATTACATAACATACAGACGCTTTTCTATGCTAACAATGTTCTTTATAGAGAAACATTTTCGCCCAGACTGACAGCTTTGTAAATTTACCTTAACAGATGCCTAACTATTGTGAATTGTTTGAGTTTCTATGTGATGAGGTGGTCGAGGGGATCAAGATAAAAACAAAGAAACTTCAGCTTTGGTTGGTTTGGTTTTAAATCTGGAGCTTCATAAGCATGCTTTTGTAGTAAGGAAAAAAGCAAACTACGAACTAAATATCAATACACAAATCTTATCAAATATTTCGCCCACCCCCCTCTTCATTGTTATCCCGACCAAAAATAGTTGGTCACCCCCCCCCGATCTTTCTCTATCTCTCTACCGGCAGACCCACTTCTCCGTGGCTGCATTATCCAAAGCCTTTCCTTTAATTAGGCGCCAGAAAAGTTTCTTTGTAAACACTCCCCCACTCTCTTTGCTCCTCATACCCCGCCTCGGCCTTCCATTACAAGATAGCTGGACACGATGTGGCCGGTCACTTTGTCCTCTAGTTAGATAAAAATGTATTGACCCCTGTCCCTCGAGGGATGAAGAAGAGTGTGGACGATGAAATAGTATCGGGTTAAGTAGTATGGACCTTGGGGGACCACTAGAGGGGACTGTTTCGTTGACCTTTTCCGTAACCTTTGTTTACATTAGTCAATCGATATTAGGACTTAGGTTGCTAGTTCTTTTTTTTATCCCTTGCTGAATTTACTGCCTAAAATTTGGCTGCACTAATTTTTCACATATTCCCATAACACGGGCATTGGTTTCTGAATGAGGGGACATTGAAAGGGCGTTATTCCATATTCCCTCTAAATATCCGTTACATAATTAGTCGTCACAATTACGCATACAAGTTTTGCATAATTAGTCTGTATACCAGCAGCGGTAGCGCGCGATGTAGGGCCAAATAGAATACGGTAATTAGCAGGTCATGTACTGTAGTACTGGTGGTGATGCCCGGAAATATTTGATGAGGTCTGTGCGGCAGTGCACTTATGGATTTATACTTTTACCTTATATATACTTATATATGTTGATTGAATTACAGAGAAAACATTTGATTACAAGTTAAAGGAAGTCTAAAGTGCACATTCATATAATACATGGGCGTATCTGGGAGGGGGGTGTTCTGGGATCGGAATGTAGTGACTTATTTTTGGCTTTCATTTTGTTTATTTTAGTTGAGATTTTAAAAACTAAACCATCACTTGCCCCAGCGCAGCCAAGGGGGTTTTGAGTTTAAAACCCCCTACCAGGGGAGTTTGCAGTCAAAACTCCCTCTTCTATAAAACAAAACAAAAAAAATGCAAACGAGAATCCACAAATTCCAAGAGCATTGCTAAGGAAGATTTTGATTTTAAAACTCCCTCCGAAATTTACGATAAAAGCTACTCTTCAATATAAGACTATCCATACACCAGTCACCTGAGATGAACTATTGAAAAATCAGAGCAAGAAGGACTCAATCCTCCCGTAGTGCCTCGTAGCTACCATACAAGTCGAGTGACTGCTCAGACACGTCCTCCCTTAGCTGGCGGAGCTGGGGACACTCGTACAAGATATGCGATACTGTTTCGACGCTCTCTCCACAGTGACGGCATCGGGAGTCATAGTTCGGGAGGAACCGGGCAAAGTATGCCCCAATAGGACAATGTTCCGTCCTACACAATGCAATGATTGCTTGTTCTGACCTCCTTAGCCGCCACAACGGATCGTTGCCATCTGGGAAACGCATACGCTGTTAGACACTACTTGCTCTGTCGGATTCCTCACAGGACTTTGACCACTCTCATTATTGAGTGATCGAATTTCTGCCGTTGCTTGTAAAAAGGTGCTTGGTGCTTCAAGGTGTGTGCAATGGTGTCTGGCGTTTCATTGCCCCTCACGCCGCAATGTAAGGGCGCCCACTGCATAAAATCGACAGCTCCAATGGCTCGGCGGATGTTATCTGCATATATGCATTTGTTGGCTTTCAATACCGGAAATAGTGCTTAGCGGCGGGGCTCCGCCAAGCGCTAGGGAATCTCACAGTGCTCCCCCAGACCCCCTTGCTGTCAATGGCTGAAAGTTTACAATTTCCCCACTAACTCCAGGAAGAACCTACTGTAGGGTACAATGAACGTCTTCCGAAAGAAGGAAGGGTCAGAATGTATTAAAAATTAATCATGGACACACACACACATATATATATATTTGAGGGGAGGGAGAGAAAATTACACCCTCCCCCCTACGCCCATGATGTAATATATATTCGTATTCGTATACAACCAAAGTCACAAGGCCATTTTTGCATACCATTCACACCATCGAGCTCGATTACAACCGATGAGTAACACCACAAGTCAGCCTCAAACAAAATATATTTCTACGTTTCTTCTTCTTTTTTTTAAAATTCTCAGTACAAATGTGTGAATAGTATTACACACCGGCTACGCCCGACCAATGAAATGGCTAGGATTTTAACGATTCTATTAAATACATTTTAGGACCGGGAATTCATCTGTTACGTTCAATTGGAACTGTCCTCTCCCTTTTCTCTCTTTCTGTCTCTCTCCTTCTCTCTCTCCCCTTCTCTCTCTTTCTCTGTCCTTCTCTCTTTCTCTCTCCTTCTTTCTCTCTCCTTCTCTCTCTTTCTCTCTCTCTCCTTCTCTCTTTCTCTCTCCTTCTCTCTCTCTCCTTCTCTCTCTTTCTCTGTCCTTATTTCTGTCATTCTCTCTCTTTCTCTGTCCTTCTCTCTCTTTCTCTGTCCTTCTCTCTTTCTCTCTCCTTCTCTCTCTCCTTCTCTCTCTTTCTCTGTCCTTCTCTCTCTTTCTCTCTCCTTCTCTCTCTTTCTCTGTCTTTCTCTTTCTTTCTTTCTCTCCTTCTCTCTCTACTTCTCACTCTTTTTCTCTCCGAATCTCTCTCTACTTCTCTCTCACCTTCTCTATCTTTCTCTCTCCTTCTCTCTCTTTCTCTCTCTCCTTCTCTCACCTTCTCTCTCTTTCTCTCTCTCCTTCTCTCACCTTCTCTCTCTTTCTCTCTCTCCTTCTCTCACATTCTCTCTCTTTCTCTCTCTTTCCTTCTCTCTTTCTCTCTCTCCTTCTCTTTTTCTCCCTCCCACCTTCTCTTTCTTTCTCTCTCTTCACTTTCTCTCCTTCTCTCTCTTTCTCTCTCTCTCCTTCTCTCGTTCTCTCTCCTTCTCTCTCTCCTTCTCTCTTTTTCTCTCTCCTTATCTCTCTTTCTCTCTCTATCCTTCTCTCTTTTTCTCTTTCCTTATCTCTCCTTATCTCTCATTCTCTCTCTTTATCTCTCCTTCTCTCTCTCTCCTTCTATCTCCTTCTCTCTCCTTCTCTCTTTCTTTCTCTCTTTTTCTCTCTCCTTCTCTCTCTCCTTTTCTTCCTTTCTCTCTCTCTCTCTTTCTCTCTCTCCTTCTCTCACCTTCTCTCTCTTTCTCTCTCTTTCCTTCTCTCTTTCTCTCTCTCCTTCTCTTTTTCTTCCTCCTTCCTTCTCTTTCTTTCTCTGTCTGCACTTTCTCTCCTTCTCTCTCTTTCTCTATCCTTCTCTCCTTTTCTCTCTTCTTCTCTCTCTCTCCTTCTCTCTTTCTCTCTCTCCTTATCTCTCTTTCTCTCTCATTCTCTCTCTTTATATCTCCTTCTCTCTCTCTCCTTCTATCTCCTTCTCTCTCCTTCTCTCTCTCTTTCTCTCTTTTTCTCTCTCCTTCTCTCTCTCCTTCTCTTGCTTTCTCTCTCTCTCTCCTTCTCTCTCTCTTCTCTTTCTATGGCCGCCCCCTGTTTTTTTACACCCTTGAATTGAATTGAAACGATTCACTTTTGACCCCCCACACATTATACCTTTTGCCGTGAATCCCAGTATTACCCCTCCCCCAATCCTACTTCGCTCCGTCTCTGCTACACCAAAAAGTTCTCCCTACATACAGTCTCTGACTTTTCCTTTTCTTCTCAGCTCAATCTCGAAATATTCCATATAAATCGCTTCCCCCCCTCCCCCCCCCCCACTACTGTATTTTATTTTTAGCATCGTTACGCTCTCCCGTATAGTTTTGAGCCTTGAATGTTCATTCAAGCTTTTCTTTGATAGTGCAACAGTTGGAAAGGTAAACCACTACGTCATCATCAGACTGATGGAAATGCCTGGAGTGAGCGAAAGAGTCAATGTTCGTGAGAATCACAGAGTCATCATCAAACTGTTGGTCAGGCTTTTGTTCTGTACCATTATGGACACTTCCAGTATTGACACGACTATCCACCATGCGGATGTCCGATACCTAGTGGTACCTCAGAAGTTATCCTCAGTGGTCCTTGCGCGCATGTCTATACGATTTGGAAACAAAGGCTTAATACTAAATGCCAATCTTTAACACTGTAAAATATACATTAGATCGAATCAAGTACGAGTCTTCTCACAACCATACGAGATTTTCCTCAGGTCTATTTTAGCGATCATTTGTTATCGTTTAAGAGTAGGAAAAACAAATGCCGTAAAAACACTTATCATTAGATAGTGAATACTAATATCTGATTGTAAAATTGTTTTTAGTTTATTTTTCTCTTCAATTTTTTTTTTCAGAAGAAACATTGCCAAAAAAACACAGAAGACAAAACCGTCAGTTCCATGTTTTCACAACAATTAGGGTGAACGTCGTTCAGAAATTGTTCAAACTTGACCGGGATTCTTTCGAAAGGAACTGTCTTTAGTTTCTAATTCTATAGAAGCCCAAAGGTTCCAAGAACCATAACTGTTTTTTGTTGGTGCGTGTAGCAGCCGACATAATAGTATTTCTAGTGTCCTTTTTCTTCTTCTATTGTCTTTTTTTGTTCACTTCAGTGTTAATAATCTCGCTGATGGAAAAAGTAAGAGTAGATAATGTGGGGCTGTTAAAGTATCTTAGCATGACATTTAAACAAAAATCTACATTTTAAATTAAACACTCGTTATTTGAATATTACGTTTACTTATAAATTATACAGTTATTTATTTTATGTCGTGGACAGGACGTTAACTAGCAAGGTTCTCTCTCTTTTTTTTTTTTTTAAAGGAAACCTCAGAATTTGCGCTATTCAATTTTAGCTTTATCATCAAAGGAATCCTTGGACCCTTTTTGCCTCGTTTATTCGCATTTAATGTAAGATTAAATATAAAAACGTTATGATGTTCAGATACAAAAATTTTCAATTCAATTTTTCATTTTAAATCTTTTTTAGACTTTTAGGAACAATGAATGCTTTATATCTTCTGAATCGCAAAAACTTCACTATTCATACTCTTAAAAATGTGTACACACAATAAGCATACACAATTTTAATATTAACTAAAAAGTGCAATGCATTTTGGGTAAAATAGGGTTCAAAAGCTTTAATGCATACAACTGTAAACTATTTTCTTTCCATTACATCCTCTAGTATTCTCAATATGTGTATATAAACATGAATGTATATAATGTAAATGCACCTAAATGCAGTAAACATGTTTTGGATTACAAGGGGAAATTATTCTTTCAACTATTGACGAGTTGCTGCATGATGAGTGTCATGGAGGATTACACATTGAACACATACATAAACACACACACGTCTGCGTCAAAAGACAGCTAATAGTGGTGCAAGAGGTTGGTGATCATTAGCTGTCTCCTGTTGTGAGGCCATTGTACTCTAGCCATGAGACAAGGGCTAAAATAATTCTGACAAGGCCTGATCAATGGATCCATAAGACACACATAGTGCCCTCTAGGACAAGCTGTGCTACTTGCGCCCTCTAAGACAGGAATGCGCTGTGAGAAAGATCCACGCTGATTGTGGCCCCTGATACTGGTGAACCGTTCTTTATGTTTATTCGTCTGCTGTAATACACGCCCTGGCTTACAAAGTATCCATCATATAGGAGCGAGTCTTTCCGCCTTCCCATCAGGCACTACCCATTCATCCAGCCATTTGTCATTGTATCTATCCATCTACGTGTCTAAGGACGATGCAAGGCTTTTGATTTTTTTCTTTTTTTTTGTCTTGGATTTAAAAAGAAACTACATAAAATGTCTGCATAAAATGTCGGCATAAAATGTCTGCATTTCCAAGAATGTTGGCTTACATTTAGAGGTACAGAGAAAACAAAGTTCTTTTTTACACTTATAGGTAACATCCTCAGATTATACCTACTGACAGGGCCGGCCTAAGGTAATGGGAGGCTCTAGGCGGCTGCTAGTTTGAATATGCCTAAGGTCGGCCCTGCTACCGTGGTTGGAAGACAACCCAACATACACAACGATTAAATAGCAGCAGCAGAGAAACAGACCTACAATACTATTTGGTGTCCCAAACTATCAAACAAACTAATTGACAGTAAAGTGAATTGATAATAAATTAAAGTGATAGTAAAGTGTGAAGTGACATTAAAGTGAAGTGACAATAAAGTAGACTGACAGTAAAGTGTGAAGTGCAGTGGCGTAGCTAGGGATTTGGGATACGGGAGGAGGGAACTTTCGAATTTGGAATCCCCTTCTGTACCCTAGCTACGCCACTAGTGAAGTGACAGTAAAGTGAAATGACAATAAAGTGAAGTGAATTGGTCGAGAGGCTAAGTACGCTTGAACTTGGCTTGACTGGGCTATCTATGAATGGGGCTCGAGGTTCGACACCCGACTCGAGCAGTGTTGTGTTTACTGTGCGCCTAGAGGCAGCACGGAAAACCTTTTCCCACATACCCCCTCCCACTGGTCCATAAATGAGATTGGACCATAGTGCTTTGAGCATGCTATAAGCATGAAAGTAGCGCTATATAAAAGCTATAATTATTAAGTAAACTAAAAACATATTCAGAAATAAAAAAAATTCCTTTTAACATTTTACAATGAATTCCTGTCCTACCAGCTCAGTTTTAAAATAAGTGTGACAGTGTATATAGTCGCAAGTCACAGAGGATGTATTGTTATGAAGATGTCGTTTGGGGGAGCAGTGTATATCTATATGTATATAATTCTCTTCATGGCTCAAGAGTTTGGACACGCAAGAAGTAAAGGAAAGATCACTCTTTTATTTCTGCAAGTCGGACGGACTAGAGTTACCTTATGAGGGTGCGGGGGAGAACAAGTAGTATTCACCCGTCACAAAATAGCAGGGCCAGAGTTAACCATTGTGACCAAGAAGTCATGGAAAGATCACTCTTTTTTTATTTCTACCCCACTTAGTTTTAATCACTATATAGCAGGGTCGGACTCAATCGTTGTGGGGCCCTTTGCAAAACGGATTTCGCGGGGGCCAAGTTTGGGTAGGGATACGGATAATAAGTGAAATTTAATAGTTTGTATTACAAAATAAATTCGTCTTTGCATTATATTCATTCTTTACTACGTACAGAACTACTTTACGAGCAATTGCGTGTAGCGAAGTCATACAGTATATCATAAAAATGTATGACCTACATAGATCACTCTTAATAGCAAGAATTACCAAAATGTTTCAATCTGTCTTCGAGAATTGTTGACCTCAAGTAATTCTTCATTAGTTTGAGGCGCGAGATGCTTCTTTCAACAGATTCCACAATTACGGGTATTGTATAATGCCGTTTTTTCATCGCGCGAAGGATTGTTTGAATGACAACCCAAAATGACAATTTTTGTCTTTATATTTCAGGAAATTTTTTAAAAAGTTTTTAAAAGATTTTAATTATTTCCGGATATTTCCAGGACTTTTTCATCTGGTAAATCGACAGGAGGCCGCGGGAAATATGTTATAAGTTAAAAATGGTTTAATTTAATAATTTATACACCTAGAATTAGCGCGGATCCTATGAAAGTGCGGCGCCCATTGCGGTCGCATAGGTTGCAGTGGCCCAAGGCCGGCTCAGCAAAATAGCGGTGTATGCTACGCCGCCGGTCGACTAGTGCACTATAACACGCTATTATCATGTTTTGAAATGGTGGACAAGTATGTGAAGCTTGTTAGTAAAATAAAAAAAAATAAAAGCAAAATATAAAAAATACTTAAAACAAACAAACAAACAAACAAAACGTATCTTATATTGTGTTAAGGGAGACCTTATTTTTTTGGGGGGTGGGGTTGGAAGGGGCTCATGCCTCTTTAAAGGCTTCATGTCTCTATTTCGTTATTCCGCCTCAAACAGTTTTGTTTGGTTGGTCACCTATCTACCGCAGATTCCTAGTATAAATTGGAAATATTGAGAAAACTACAGCCCTTATTTTCTTTACGCTGAAGTTTAAATATGTAGGTTTATTATTCAATGTCTTTTCGGAGAACACATGTGAAGGAAAATACTGATTAAGACAACCTTACTTAATAAATCCTATAAAATGTTTTCTGATTAACCATACATACATTATTGATCAAATAATTGGTCAATTTTTAAATTGATTCATCATTTTTTTTATTATTTTTTTTTTAGGGACAATGAATAATTGTGCACAGTTTCTATTTGATCCGAGACTGGGAAGTTGGAGAACTAAAGTGTACACGATTTGTAGCAGAATCGAAGCGTTGTGATAAGAGTTCATTTTCATAAAACGGAAAAAAGCTGTTGCATTGACTTTCAAAACGAATGCAGGATGTCGTGAAATCGGATTTTTTTCATAGTACTTTTAGTGTTCGAGACCTAAGCCCGACAGACAGCACAAAAACAAGAGTGGCGTTTCCCTACGAGCAAATAAATACATTTCAGAACTTTCCGCTCATAGACATAAATTTATGTCTATGTTTCCGCTATGAAAGGATACCTTGACATTTTGATCATGTGAACTTCCCTTACGTAAGGATTCCAATTCAAGAGGCAGTCAGCAGGCAATACAAATATAGCCTGATATACAAATTTATGTCTCGCTTAGACTTATGACTAATACTTTTAGAAATAAGTTGAAATAAGTTTCCCTTTTCATACTTTCTGGTCTATCTCTAGTGCAGATGATGTAAAGGTCATCTATTTCTGTGGCCAAAGGTTAACGAGCAGGGTGTCATGTAGCTAGCACAACGACCAACGGCCTTTACTTTTCCCCAATAAATGTCAGTCACCCATTAAAGCTGGATGGACTCAGAGGCACCCAAAGATCCCGAATCACTAGGATTCGAAACCGGGACCCCCGGTTCAAAAGCCACGAGCTTTACCACTCAGTCACCGCGCTTCCCTTTTAGAAACAACTTTAGTATAATTATAATTTCTAATTGTAATGAGGCCATTGCCTAAGTTACCCACTTTATGTAGTGACAAGTCTACATTTAAATATGACAAAATAATGAGCATTGAGATTCCTATTATGCTAATGGAAGAGAACAGTCAAAGAAATCAATCCAATTATAGCCCTTCGTAAAAACCTAATTAACTACTTCGTCTCCTTGTCTTCAGAAAACACACAGCCCTAAGTGCTCGGTAATCTGGGGTTTTTAAAACCTGAAAAAAAAAATCATAATATAGGATTTACAACAAATCTAGTTCTGGAAACCAGAGCAGCTGTTAACAGAATTATTCTAATGAGCAAAATTTCCGACTTGATAGTAACTGTCTGGGTTTTTTTTTTCAGTATTTATCTTTTTTACCAGTCGTTAAAAACTCGCTCTAGAGTAGGGCGGTCTGTGATGTGATAGAAGCTGTGCGGTTGTCTGGGGGATAACTTGGATTTATACCATCCTGGGGTAAATGATGGATGGGGGGGGGGCAATAGTTGTCCGCGCTGTGAACATCTTTCACCAATTTACGGATTGGATACTATAAAACAGA
The DNA here is from genome assembly GCA_036873155.1 of Biomphalaria sudanica. Taxonomy (NCBI): domain Eukaryota; kingdom Metazoa; phylum Mollusca; class Gastropoda; family Planorbidae; genus Biomphalaria; species Biomphalaria sudanica. The sequence continues at coordinate 140,354 of JAZGLO010002340.1, read as the reverse complement.
AGAGGGGCTGCTGCTTCCCAGACCTTACCATCTTCTCTTTCTTCCGTCAATGGTCAATGTCTCATAGGGAGATGGCTAGCAGCAATGACCATGAGACGTCACGTGACTATTAGCCGCTAGGATTTATAGATACGTGTAACAATATGTTTACTGCCTCACGTTATCTTGACTTTATACTTACAAACAAGGGAAGCAGCAAATGTCCTAAAAGTTTGTAGGAAATTAAAAGAGTTGAACTTCCTTACACATTACGTCATCTTCTTACAAACTTCTATCAGCGCAACATATACCCCCCCTCCTTTTCCAACCACATTTTCTTCCCCATTTGCTATGCGCATTAGCCCCCCAGGTGCTCTGAAAGTTGTAAACGTTGATAAAGTTATGGTTAAGTTGTAATAGGAAGATGTTTTCTAAATGCCCAGACTTTATTATGACCAGACTATACTATGACCAGACTTTGCTATGACCAGATTTTACTATAACCAGACTTTAATATGACCAGACTTTCATATGTCCAGACTTTACTATGACCAGACTTTACTATGACCAGAGTTTACTATGGTCAAACTTTAGTATGACCGCACTTTACTATGACCAAACTTTACTATGACCAATCTTTACTATGAACAGATTTGACTATAACCATACTTTACTGCAGCACTTGAATGACGTCACTTAGGCTACACATGTGTACTATCTTCTATTTTCTAAACGTAAAGACGGGAAACATCGATATAATTTGTCTCTTCACCGCTTTAAGTCAATTTCAAGGCGCCTGTCTACCACCCGGTACATCCACTCTACACGAATCATTTAGTAGCATCGGGGAGCAGTTAAAAATTAATTATCTCTCTCTTGGTTCATTATACGTTCTCTCTCTCTCTCTATTTCTCTCTCTCTCTCTCTATTTCTCTCTCTCTCTCTCTCTCTCTGACATAGCCTAAAATAGAAAACAATGTTGAAATATTAAAACATCTAATTAAATTTGTAAAAAAAAATTAATTATAGAGCGAGATAAAAACAACAACAAACAACTTCCCAATTTGAATAAATTATTAAAAGGAATATTAAAAAAAAGATATTAAAAATGAACAACAAATTTGGTCTGTCAAAACTGAGCTGACGAAACGATACTCAGACTTCACCAACTAAACGCACTGTCTCCCAATACCAAGTTACTTTCTAACACTGTACAGGACGTATGGTACAGCTACAGCCTGACATTGGGACTAGATCTAGAGAATAAACTTCCAAGCCAACAATCTACCGAGTTCCAACACCGTGCCGGTGTGTTCATGATTGAGCGACTGATTTGATTGTGAACGTAACCAAATTACGTTGATAATAACAACAGAAATCTCGAATGGAAACAAAACAAACTAGAGACTTCAATGTTTCATAACACGCACACAAGTTTTCATGTGCTATTTAACAACGTCAATAAATTTGGTGGAGGCAGAAAGACTTGATGTTAGAGACGTGTTCAACACAATGCAATGAAATGTTTAGTGTCTGTCTGTCTGTCTGTCAAGTACACAGTTTGTACAAAATATATTTCCCACTACTATTCTCAGATCAAGTTGAAACTTTTCACAATTATTCATTGTACCTGAGAAAAGATGAATCAATGAAAAAATAAACAATTAGTCAATTTATTGTTTTGCTTGATATCGAAAAAGTGGAAAAACCTCTACATTATTGAGATATATAGTTCACATAGTTGTAAGTGCAGATAAGCTTTTTTTTTTTCTAAATTTTTTTGGATTGTTATTATTGGGATAAATCTTGTTCAATTAAAAACAAGAAATAGGTATTTATCTATTTGTGATATTTTATTATAGACAACACAGCCAAACATACATTAGAGCAAGATGCTATACAACATCAATAATTCAAACAATACAAGACAATAATACAGGCACAAGACAATAGTAAAGACACATGACAATAATACAGACCCAAGACAGTAACACAGACATAAGACAATAATATTTTTTTTATAGCGAACAATGTAGCCAACACCCAAAGCAAACATATTGCTCCTATGCACTGGAAAACATTTTCAAAGCATAATTTGAATCCCGCCCAGAAAAAAATTGCATGAGCTCTTTTAAAGACAGAAGATAATCTCGCTTCCTGATGTCATCACGTCTGCAGACAATCTGGAAATTGAACCATTTTTTTTCCTCGCGCTAAATACATATCACGTGACCTGTAACCGCATGCCAACGTAGACAATGATCTATAATTCCAACAATATTTGTCCGTGTAACACTCGGATAGCGAGAAATATGTGATGGTGTTGCAGATGATTTGATTGAGATGTAGATCTATATATTTTCTGAGATTTAAAATAACATCCCCTTGGCCTATCTACAGACCAAACAGATTTTTATTCGTGATAGTTCAAATGGAGATTGTGTCAGACCAAAGACATTTTATCTTAGAGTTAGTTGACATGTAGATTTTAACCGAGGAAAACGATTCCATCCGAGTTAATGTGTCAATGACTATTTATGGCCAATTCATGCTTGCTCTATAAAGCAAAGGCACAAAGGTCAAAGTGAGATGGAGAGAAAGAGAGAGAGAGATAGAGAGAGAGAAAGAGAGATGGAGAGAGAGAAAGAGAGATAAAGAGAGAGAGAAAGAGAGATGAAGAGAGAGTGAGATGGAAAAAGAGAAAGAGAGAGAGAGAGAAAGATGGAGAGAGAGGAAAAGAGAGAGATAGAGAGAGAGAAAGAGAGAGAAAGAGAGAAAAAAAGAGAAATATATAGAGAGAGAAAGAAAGAGAAAGATGGAGAAAGAGAGAGAGAGAGAGATTAAGAACTAGAGAAAGAAAGGGAGAGGTATCAATAAAGAGGATTCTATCAAGCAAGACATGTTCCCAAAGACTTGAATAAAGTCCTCTGATTGTCATTGTCAGACATTTGTTTCTTTTGGACATTTGATCAAAAGTTTCACTTGGCGTCTTCACGGCAGAGGCTTCAATGTTTACGAGGCTAGAAGTTTATGCTGGAGTCCTTGGGGCAGAGGCTTCAAATTGTCTACAAGACCAGAGGTTATTTTTGGAACACTTAGTGCAAGTCTTCAAATATTCTACGAGAAGTTTATGTTGGACTCATTTGGGTAGAGGCTACAAATTGTTAACGAGGCCCGACCATATTATGTGGACATCACGTGGACTAACTGCTTTCCTACACCAGGGCTCGAACATTAATCTCGACTTGCAGTCGCTCTACATCTCAACCACCAAGTCAAAATAAGTGTACACCCTCCCGCCCTTTGCTGAGTTCCTTTTAAGTCATATTCAAGGTGAAGTTAATAGTTGAGTACTTTGTCGTGCACTGAGTGCCTTAGGGTACTCACAATCAATGGAATTTTCGACTACAACAGTGATGGAGTTCACTGTGGTTGGTGGTCAAGACCGGGTCAATCCCAAGGTCAGTTTGAAAGTGATTGAGATGTCTTAATGAAGGTCAGCCGTAAGCGTCCATGACGTAACTTCCTGTGACGTTTATTCGTGTCTACATGACCTAAAAGTAGATGACTTATATTGGACTGGAAAGGGAGGCTACATTTAGGAAGTTGAGGTTTTCTATATTTTTTCAAGTACAATTTTCAATTTCCGTCATAATACTGGTACCCGATCTATGTCATAGTATTATACAGTTTGAAACTCAAAATAAATTAGGACGGGGAGGGGCAGAAAGGAGAGGGAAATGTCAAGGTATGAGACCTTTAACTTGTATTCTACCCCTACTCCATTAAGTCCATGTCTGTGTGTTTGGATAGAAGGTACAGAAAAGGAACGTTATCAATTCTAATTAGCACCAAAGTCTTTAAAGAGAAAAAAATATGTTAATTATTAAGGGTATGAAAAAAAAGCGCGCGCGTGTGTGTGTGTGTGTGTGTGTGTGTGGTGTGAGAGAGAGAGAGAGAGAGAGAAACAAAAGAAAAACAATTCTTTCCGACCTTGCGATCTATAGCGCCCTATGATGTAAAGGTAATCTGTTGTCTGTGGCCCACGGTTAACGAGGGTGTCATGTGGCCACCACAATGGCTAACCGCCTTTACATTTCCCCAACTTATGTCAGGTACCCATTAGAGCTAGGTGGACTCAGAGGCGCTCAAAGATCCCGAAAATAAAAATAATTCCAGTTTTTACCAGAATTTGAACCCGAGGCCCTGTTCGCAATACCGCTCAGCCTACGTCTCCGAAAGAAAACAAAATGCACCAAATAAAGAAAAGATTACTTATTTCACAGCAAACTTTTTTTTTTAATTGGTTAAAATTGTGTCAAATCTGTCACTCGACCGCTGTTTTGAGTTGTTCAATTGACTTATTGTCATGTGAAGTATAAATGGTTCTATAATGTTTCTTCTCATATGACAATAGCCTCCGTATAAGAATGCTCTATTCCTGGTCTCCCGTGTGATGACGTCACTAGCCCGCAGAGAGTTACAAGTACCGGCTTTTTCTCATTTTTAAGATTGAACAAAAACAAAAATGGACTACGTTTCATATTTCCTCATCACCAACACTTGACTGGCTAATGATGTGCAGTCAGTAGCCCCCAGGTCTCTTGGGCTCACGTAGGCAATGGAGGGGAACTGGGGGAGACGGAAGATGGACAGGGAGACGACCTTTATACTAAGCTTATATCAACTCACTCTGTCTGTCTGTCTGTCTGGTAAAAAGTTTGAACATGAGTTTTCTCCTACTTCCAATTCTCGGATCAAGTTGAAACTTTGCACACAAATGTTTGTTGTACCTGACAAAACGTGAATCAATTAAAACAATTGATCAATTAGTAAATTAATTATTTTATTTGATATCTAATTAAGGGGGACAAGTGCTACTTAGAGAGATGTGGATGCATAAATGGATATATCCACTTTATTACGTTTTGTCACATTGTTTCTCCAACTTCCTATACACGTATCATAATTATTCATAATCGACGACAATATTCAAATCAGTTAAAAAAAAAAAACAGTTCAGTAATCAATTAGTAGTTATTAATTATTTTTGTTTCACATAGCAGAAAGGGAGCTAAACCCTGCCATCTTGAAATTAATGGCAATAATTACCGGTTCTTTCCCTTTTATAAGCTTTGTTTTAAAAAGAGAATTTTGTTTTCGTTTGCTTGTTTTTATCTGTGATATCTTGGAAGTAAAAACAGACATACAACACACCCACACACACATACAAACATCTATCTATCTATCTATCTATCTATCTATCTATCTATCTATCTATCTATCTATCAATATATATATAAGCTTTTTACCAGACGGAGTTAGAAGGTATGAGCTTTTTAAAAAGAAACATTAAACTATGGTGTCAGTTCCTCTTGTCACAAAATTACATTTAATAGTTTGAATTCTAAGGCGGTGACATGGAAAGTTTAACAAATAACGAATAGAGAAATAAAAAACATTCGCTGATCTTCACAAGGACTACTGACTCACACCATAGTTCAGAGTGCTTCTTAAAATTCTTTGACATAGACCTGCAGCTCTTTAATGGATCACAAACATTTTAGTAATATAATCATTGGCGTAACATACATGGCGCAAATGGATTAAATGTACCCAGGCTCACGACCATCAGGGGTCCACAGCCTTGTGGCATAACGCGAAGGGGCTCATTGCACTTAGGCCCATGACTCATGAACGATTGGGGCCCGCATGAGCCATTACATATGATACCAAAGTGGAAACAAAATTGCCATTTTGTAAAATCCGGTTAAAAAAAAAGATTTTAAACGTTATATAAAAGTTTATATTGACTTGAGAATGTTAGCCCGTTATTTTCGGCTGGACTAGAGTCTGTGCACCGACGGCTTGGACTGTTTTGATGTAAGACACTGCATGCATCAGGCCTATTGTAGCAGTGAGTAGCTGTTATCATTTAGTTGTATGAACAAATACTGAATTAAACGTATTAACTTACACAAAAGCTATACTACTAACACTGGAATGCCTGTTTGGTAAGTTTAGCTATACTACTAGCAGTGGAATGTCTGTTTGGTAAGTTTAGCTATACTACTAACAGTGGAATGTCTGTTTGGTAAGTTTAGCTATACTACTAGCAGTGGAATATCTATTTGGTAAGTTTAGCTAAACTACTAGCACAGGAATGTCTGTTTGGTAAGTTTAGCTATACTACTAACAGTGGAATGTCTGTTTGGTAAGTTTAGCTATACTACTAACAGTGGAATGTCTGTTTGGTAAGTTTAGCTATACTGCTAGCAGTGGAATGTCTGTTTGGTAAGTTTAGCTATACTACTAGCAGTGGAATGTCTGTTTGGTAAGTTTAGCTATACTACTAGCAGTGGAATGTCTGTTTGGTAAGTTTAGCTATACTACTAGCAGTGGAATGTCTGTTTGGTAAGTTTAGCTATACTACTAACAGTGGAATGTCTGTTTGGTAAGTTTAGCTATACTACTAACAGTGGAATGTCTGTTTGGTAAGTTTAGCTAAACTACTAGCACAGGAATGTCTGTTTGGTAAGTTTAGCTATACTACTAACACTGGAATGTCTGTTTGGTAAGTTTGGCTATACATATATATTTCTCGATCTTTGTGTCTAATACTAAATATGTCTCTTTTGTGTGTGTATGAACCCGGGCCAATGGCATCTTACTACGCCACTGAATATAATCAAATATATAAATGATAAATAGCCTTAAAATACCACAAAGGTTGTTTCTAAAAGATTTATCCTATAAATGGTATACAAAGACTCTCTCCTTATCACCGACTGACGATATCAGTAAGGAGAGTTATTTAAAGTATTGTCTTTTCTCCTCTCTCCAGTCTGCAATGTTTTTATTTAGTCTTGTGAAAGACTTGTCTCCCTTTCTCTGTCCAACATTTTCTTATATCTATCTTGTAGACAGCGAGGAGACATTCCCCCCCCCCTTTTTTTTTCCAATCCAGTCTGTTTTTCTTTTACTTCAATGCCAACTTCAATTGTAGAACATGTACAAATTCAATCTGTCGACAAATGTGAAGTGTATCCAGACCCTGGTTGTCTGGTTCAACCACATGATGGTTACGCGCTACATTAGAAAGTAAGATCGTGCTACAAATAGGCTCTTGAATTCAGCTTCAAACATAGCGTAACCTATTTTTTTACGACTTAAAACAAACACGAGAAGAATAACTTCTTGTTTAGACTGTCAAAAAATCCAGGAGCTGACAAGCAGAAACTTTTTTGTCATGTTTAAAGTGATTTAATGCTATAGTCTACAACATCGAGATTTGAAAAGAGTCGTTCTACACAAAGTTGGCAGCAAATATCAACGGAATTCGAAATGGCGAATAACCGAATACACTCATGCTTAGCACGCGAAATTGATAGAGATAGAAATATATTATAAAATATTGTATATTAACACTAAATAAATATAATTTTTTTTACAGCACAGATAGAGCAGTGAGATTCATAGCAAACGAATATTTACATTTGACTAGAGTAACACCTTTAGTAAAATCACTAAATTTAGAAAGCCTTCAGGATAGAAGACTTAAAAGTAAAGTAGCAATTATACACACAACACACACATAAAACATACATAAAACACTGAACAATAATCTTCAAATACAAAAACAAAATTTAATAAAATACTCTGAAAGACACATATGCTAGGACAAATTTGTACAAATACTCCTTCTTCCCTAGTGCTATTAGAGCATGGAATGGGTTGCTTGAGCTAGCCAGGAAAACCAGTGACTTGGCAGAATTTAAGTCATTGGTTAATATGCATGACTAAATGCATGACGCGTAGAACGTAATCATCTTCTTTTTTGAAGTACCGTCTGTATTATATAAGATAAGATAACACTGAGATATATGTAGTCATTACTAAAAGTTGATCTGAAGTACAAGATCTGTATTGACTTAGATATATATATGCAGCGATTACCAAAAGAATATCTAAACTACACATCACTACTAACTTAGATATATGTAGCCATTACCAAATGTTTAAAGTACAAGATCTCTACTGACTGGTTATTACGTGTTGAATGTGTTTGCTGTTGTAATAAGTAGTGGTAACGTCTGTATTATATAAGATAAGATCTAGAACTTACATTTCTTAGCTTTTGAATGTAAGATATTTGACTGTCAGAATCTACCAAGATATCAACTTGATTATCTGAGTTTCATAAAAATTAAATAAAAAAAAATAAATAAATTATAAGACCAAACAAAAATTAACAAAATAACGTACTGTCTTTCGCAAACTCGAATGTGGGCCCCTGTTGTATTTTACACACATATTTGGACTACATGGTGGGCGTTGTGGATTTCGACTGCCATTCCAATCTTGCTTGTATTTTTCAAATGTTAACTGGTATGTGCCGAAAGTAAAAATACTTTGTTGTTTTTGTTTTAAAGTACGGAATACGGTCTGTAGAAGTACACAAATAAATATTAAAAAAAAAGGATTATATAGAGTGGAATTGCATCAACTATTTTGAATCAATCAAGTCATACATTTGTATAAACCAGTGGTTCCCAAACTTTTTAGTCTCGTAGACCCCTTGTCATGTTTTCTGATTTTCCGTAGACCCCCTGCTTAAGTTATATTGAATTTTTGAAAATTCAACAATTTCAAATTACACATTTTGTTTGAATAATTTCTAACCAGTGACACGAGGAGTGAAAAAGAAATTTTAAACTACATTTTAAGTTGAATTAATTTTTCAACAAAATTCAAATTTCAACCCATTATATAACAATTAATACATATAGCATACAATCACTAAACACATTGGAAACTTTTTGTTTTTAAAGGTTTGCAAGCTCACCATCCGTTGATATGGAGATTATTTTTCATATAGGGATTTGTTGTTTTATGAAGTAGTTCTTCAAAACATTAAATATTAATGTGCAGTTTTTCGTGGATTTCTTTAGCCACAATAATTTGAATAAAAAAATACATCATTACCAGCCTGCTGTATAGAGAAATATGTTGTTTGTAGAAATATGTCGTTTGCAAAGATTTACATAAGAAGAAAGAAATATTTGACTATATTCCAACAGAGCTCAATAATTTAGTAAACTCTTCTACAAATCCATTGCCCTAACAACCAATGGGTCAGAGTTTGCATGGATGGTTCTCAGAAAGCCACCACAAAAGGAGAAGCTGGTATACCCATTGAATGGCCCAATGGAGAAAAAATCATTTTAAAAAAAGTTCATTGTAACTAATGAGCTGTATGACAACCACAGAGAAGAAATGGGAGCACTGGAGCTAACAGCTACCATGCTAGCGAATCAGCCAAGTTCGCCAAAAAGTTAATTCGTGACCAATATAACAATAGTCCTTCAAAGCTTGACAAGCTATGATGCCTCCGAAATAAAACAATTCATGACAACTGGACTGACGTTTGGTGGTCACCTTGCCTGCTTGCATTTCCCATCAGGAAGTTTGGGCTAGGATGTAATTATCCATATAATATACAGGATCATCCAAAAGATTTTGTAAAAAAAAACATATTGTGTGACCTTGTAAAGCTCAACAACAGCAAGAATACTGTTCTCCAATGTTGAAATAGAAGGAAATAGAAAGCTGACACACTTGCCAAATGTAAGAAAACAAATACACACTTGAACATAGCACTCTATCAGGAAGAAATGAAGAAACTAATAGTGAATTGTAAAAACGAGAAATTGACAAACTCTCATTCGATATACAAAAAAAGATGACACCTATTATAAACTATCCCGATAGGACCATTTATATTTTTTCACATCAGAACCGCACACATTATAATGTGAAAACATGTTCCGGAAGCTCAAAATGTGACCATTGAAATTTGCCCTTTTGGAGTGTCGCCAGAGAATGCCGACCACGTCTTCAAAATTGCATTCTTCATCAAGAGCCCCAAAACAAGACACCGGCCACAAAGCCAAACATTTTTCTTTTAATGATATAAATTAAGTTTGTGAAAGAGTTTTTACAATTTCTTCAACGGCTGGTAAAATCAGTAATTTGCCTATCATGTGAGGTTTTCAGTATTTTACTATAAGTAAAGAGATATAATAAAACGCTCACTAATTATCATCTTCTCTATGTCAGGTCAAAGAGAGATTTTGTGGGTGTATTCTGAACTTTACCTTTGAGTGTAAGTTTTGCAAACCTTTAACTTTTTTATCAGGGTGGCATCATCTCAAATGATCCTCCAGCTTAATTGGTTTCATAGCATCATAAAAATGGCACATTAACACTCGCTTGTTTGACAAGGAAGTAATGAAGTTCCATTTCAAATACTTAGCGCTGTACATTCTTCATTTCTTTTTGCTAAAGTTATAACTAGACAAAACTACACTACTTAAATATTGTTATTAAATTAAATAAAACAATTTTTCATTCAATCAGGATACATTTTTTTAGGATTTCATAAGGTACAAATCATAAATGTGTGTATGATAAAATTCCAATTGTCAAAATTAAAGTCACGACATGCTGAAATGAGAATCTTTATCGTCGACCCCCTTGCACATCTCATAGACCCCCAATTCCCCTTTTAACATTGGTAGACCCCTTGGAAGTCTTCGTAGACTCCTGGGGGTCTATATAGACCACTTTGGGAATCACTGATATAGACCAAGACTAACATTGAACAATAATAAATTAGTGCGATTGGAAATATTCATATTCATTGTTTTTGTATAGCGCAAGTTTCATGCTTATAAGATGCTCAGTACTTTATGGTCCAACCACTTTTGTGGACTGTTGGGGGAGGGTTGGAGGTTAAGGAGGGTATCTAAGAGCTGCCTTTTCAAAAGGCAATTTTAAAAAAAATTGCTCGAGTCTGAATTCGATCTCGAGGTCTTGGGCCTCCATGATGAAAGGTAAACATGCTAGCCGGTTGGCTATTTAAGTACTTATAAAATTAGAAGGTTTTTTAACTATTGTTAAAAATTTTTGAATGATTCGTGTTTTGTCATCGACCATGAATAATTGTACAGTTTCAACTTGATCAGAGAATGGGAAGTGGGGGAAAAAGACGTTTAAAAGATTCCAGCTATCAGACAGACAGACAGACATAAAAATTTAAATAAAAAGAAGAGAGCTCCGTGCCGTTATTACATTTATAGTAATCATAAATATTTCAATTAGTGTTAATGTACTCTAAATAACTTATACACTTCAAAAATAAAATCTCATGGGATTGTGGCGTGTGATGAATGCTATAAAACCTAAATCAAAAACCTTCCACTAATCTTCACTTAGAGAAAAAAAAAGTTTGAAATAAATCTTTCAAATAGTTTCATTAAGGCTGACACTCAAAGGAAAGTCAAAGAAATCGCATGCTCAAGCAGTCCTCATTTTTGCTAGTAGCGCCCCCATCTGCTATCTGCGCCCTGATGTATTGTGGAGAAGGTGGCAGAGGCTAGTTCTCTGAATCAAAGATTGTCTAACTGAATTTAAAGTGTTAAACCATGTCCCAACACAGCCTATCAACGGTAACTGCAGGTGGCCATCAGCCACGTACAAAGTAGGATGGTCTGCTTTCTTTTTCCGAGTCTACTTATCTCCCTTTTTAACATTTCTCCGAGTCTACTTATCTCCCTTTTTAACATTGAAAAAAAAAAAACAACCGAAAATTGTCTTTTGTCAGATTTATGAGTGAATTATATTTACTGATGAAAAAAGTTTAGTCTCTGAAATAGAAAAACACACATACACGAGTGATAAGCTAACCAAAAAAAAACCACCAAATTAACCACCAATAAAACCAAAAAAACAACAATAACAACCGGTATTTCAACATACACATATGTTTAACCATACAAAGGAATTTAAATAAATATGAGTAAACTTTCGCAAAATTTAGACTTGAAAAGGTAATGACATGTGATGCCAGAGTGTAATGTGATATACATTGGATATAGTTGATCATTTTAATTAGAGCTCTAAGTCTGTAAGCTATAAACATTATCATGAAAAACATTCTGTTCTTGTACACAATTATTTATTCTGTAGAAATCTCTGCATTTATTGGGCACATTTGCAAGCTTTCAAATTCAAAGTTTCCTAGTTCCTTGTACTAGTTTCTTAAATATTTTCATACTATAAAACACATGTGACCTAATGTTTAATTCATACATACACTTTGAGGTAATGTTTTTGTTTTAAATTACTTAACGTAACGTAAAGAGATACATCCGCGTCAATACAGCCGTTTTCCCATCACTTCACACAGCAGTTAGGTTGCAATGAAAGGTCATGATTTTTTTCTGAGGTTTGGTTATTTCCAAAGCCTTTCCCCAAGTTCAGTTCAGCAACAAAGCAGCCAATAGATGACCAATTCGAAGTTCTCCTTCTTACAGTGATGTTTTATTAATACCTTATTTTAGTAATGACGCCTTGAAGAGAAACACGCCAACCTTCATTCAAATACACGAAAACACACGAACACAAACTGTTTAAAACATTCAGAACTGGAAACAAGTTTCATTTGAGTTCACTGCTCCACTGTGCTTAGTGACAGAGGTGTGTACGGACAGAGACTCAATGTAAAGGTCACTTCCCCCCCCCCCCCGTACTGATTTTAAGTATGTTTAAGAAAAGAAAAAAAAGTTCATTGTGAAAATTACTCCTCCTCTGAACATAGTGATCAAGGGTGTAAAAAGGAAAGAGGTTCAAAGTGAATCTTATACCGCGAAGAAGAGTTCACTAAAAGGAGACACCCCTCCGCTTCTGGAGTCCAGTATGTCCTGGTCACCAACAAGTTGGCTTCCTTCATGTTTTATTGGATAGCGGAGGACTCTCTCAAAGGGAGGTCAATGCAATATTTATGAGTTGCAACAGTGAATTGCTTCAATTAAACATGGAAGCCAGTCACGTGACAAACAAGCCAAACATAGACCATGCAAGTTAAACAAAGACCTTAACCTTGAATCAGACTCAACCTTAAACCTCGTCAAATGTTTTTATTATTCCTAATTAATTTAATTTATTTCTATTAAATAATATTTTTTGCCAACATTTTCGATGAACTGACCGAAGGAATTAAAATTTAGTAAAGCTTTCCTGAGACAAACATTTCGATATACTTGTATCTCAATCAAAATGAGGACAGACTCTACCAAAGCACACTACTCGCGATTAGGCTGAATGCGTAGTAATACAACCGTTTTTTTTTGTCGGTTGCCATAAAATAATTGGCTTCCCGTAAGCACTAGAGAGGAAAGTAGATGGCTGCAGATGGCCTCTGAAAGATTTAGTTGGAGAGCTCTCACGAAGGCCGCGGGACACACATCTGAGGCCGAAAGAAATACCCTTGCAGAAGGCGCAGAGGACGTACAGAAACCACGGAAGACAACGTCTTTGTCTGCATCAGAGGGTGGAAAAATATGTAGGTCGCCACTGAGTCCACCCAGCTCTAATGGGTACCTGACATCAGTTGGGGAAAAGTAAAGGCGGTTGGTCGTTGTGCTGGCCACATGACACTCTCGTTAACCGTAGGCCACAGAATCAGATGACCTTTACATCATCTGCCCTATAGACCAGAAGGTCTGAAAGGGAAACTTTACTTACTTTACTTGGAATGTTTGTCGTGCATTTAGTAATCTGACAGTTAAACGTCGCAAACTAAAATCTCAAGAGCGAAGTAAATGCCAATGTTTAATTAGAAGTGTTTAGATTTTAAGACTGAAAGAATCCTAGCTAATACGTAATGAGTCCGGCTCCTACATGTATGTATAAGCTTCAGCAGAACAAAGTAAGTCATATTCTGTTTAGTAATTTCTCATTAGACAGCTGGCGGTCACTCACAATGGCCGCGGGATACACATTTGAGACCAAAAGAAAATCCGCTGCCGAGGACAGACGCAGACGGCGAAAAGAAAATCATTATCGACCACCGGCGAACAATGGTTATGCTTGCCCTGGATGTAGCAAACTATATAGGTCGCAGCTGGGGCTGGGTTAGTCACGGAAAATACTGCATTCCTCATTAATCTTCGGACTTGAAGACAAGCTTTATTTGATTTTTTTCGCCATATTAATATTTAATTTTTTTTTCAATTCTAAGTTGTTATGGCACTTATTATCATCACTTCTACGTCTCATAGAGAGCCATCTGGTGACGGCCATTTATTAATTAATCTTCATTGGTCCCCTTTAGTAGTAGAACGAATATGGTTCATCTTGTAGAGCACTTTGTTTTGGAAATATTGGTCTACCTTTTGTCGTATAAATATGACTTTTGTCGGAATAAAGATATTCTCAAGTGGCAGTTGAATTTGTTGACCTTCCCTTGCCTGATCTGTTTTCATGTGTCATTTGAACTAAAGACAAGTTTCTGGCGATAACAATCATAATATTAACTATAACTTACTGTACAATGTATAAATGTGAGTGTGTCCAATGTACAAATGTGAGTGTGTCCAATGTATAAATGTGAGTGTGTCCAATGTACAAATGTGAGTGTGTTCAATGTACAAATGTAAGTGTGTACCATCTACACATGTGAGTGTGTTCTTATATTTAGATACACAATGATTAAAAAGAAGATGAAATCTAATTCTATCTACGAAGAAAAATAAACGTTCACAGAACTTGGGACATCTTAGCAGACGTCACAAGCACCAGGTGGCGCGAATCTGGTCTCGGAATTCTGTCTTGTCTTACAGTTGCATCATTCAGGCGCCTTTTTATTTGTGGGTCTAGATCTAGATTTGACTAAATCATCTCTGTAGTGCAGTCAAAGGAAACCAAGAGGCTCGTGCCAAAAAACAGCAACCCAACAATCCAAACTGAATGAACTGAATCCTCCTTATACATATGTTGTTGGTTGGTAATGCTTGAAGCATGCAACCTTAACTGTTAGCAAAGTAGCGTTTTACTAATATAATATATTTATCTGTCTGTCTATCCGTGCATCTATCTATCTATATTTAAGTATATTCATTCTCTTTAAATATTTGTTTCCATATGTTTTATATCACTTTAGTGATCTCTAATACCCGTTACTTCAAGTTTCACTTCTCTAATCACTATTACTTCAAGTTTCACATCTCTAATCACTATTACTTCATGTTTCACTTCTCTAATCACTATTACTTCATGTTTCACTTCTCTAATCACTATTACTTCATGTTTCACTTCTCTAATCACTATTACTTCAAGTTTCACATCTCTAATCACTATTACTTCAAGTTTCACATCTCTAATCACTATTACTTCATGTTTCACTTCTCTAATCACTATTACTTCAAGTTTCACATCTCTAATCACTATTACTTCATGTTTCACTTCTCTAATCACTATTACTTCAAGTTTCACATCTCTAATCACTATTACTTCATGTTTTACTTCTCTAATCACTATTACTTCATGTTTCACTTCTCTAATCACTATTACTTCAAGTTTCACTTCTCTAATCACTATTACTTCATGTTTCACTTCTCTAATCACTATTACTTCAAGTTTCACTTCTCTAATCACTATTACTTCAAGTTTCACTTCTCTAATCACTATTACTTCATGTTTCACTTCTCTAATCACTATTACTTCATGTTTCACTTCTCTAATCACTATTACTTCATGTTTCACTTCTCTAATCACTATAACTTCAAGTTTCACTTCTCTAATCACTATTACTTCATGTTTCACTTCTCTAATCACTATTACTTCATGTTTCACTTCTCTAATCACTATTACTTCATGTTTCACTTCTCTAATCACTATTACTTCAAATTTCACATCTCTAATTCTTATTACTTCCATGTTGGACACTTTACTTATTTTCCACCCTTCAGACTTTGTTTTACTTATGACATCTTCTGTTTCCTACATTCAAAATGTCTTGGAAGCAGAGAGTTAATATTGAGTGCATAAGGGTTAAAGAAATACATTTTGAGCATTCTTTTGAAGTTGTGTCATACATGAAGTAAGCGTAGTTAGAAACGTAAAAAAGTCAGTACTATGTAGGCAGTACTATGTAGGCAGTACTATGTAGGCAGTACTATGTAGGCAGTACTATGTAGGCAGTACTATGTAGGCAGTACTTTGTAGGCAGTACTATGTGGGCAGTACTATGTAGGCAGTACTATGTAGGCAGTACTATGTGGGCAGTACTATGTAGGCAGTACTATGTAGGCAGTACTATGTAGGCAGTACTATGTAGGCAGTACTATGTAAGTGTAGGCAGTACTATGTAAGAATACTATGTAAGCAGTACTATGTAAGCAGTACTATGTAGGCTGTACTATGTAGGCTGTACTATGTAGGCTGTACTATGTAGGCAGTACTATGTTAGCAGTACTAGGGAAGAGTTGTTTTCAGATGAATATATAGTATATTAGTTGCCAATTTGTTTTTATATAAGTTTCTAAATCATTAGATATCACGCTGATGCTTCCTTCATATTAAAATTATTTTATGATGTAATCAAAAGAGCTTAATTTAAGTGCCAAAAAGTGCATAAAAATGATCATATACCATTTAAAAAAATATAGTTTATCTACGCATCCATTTTTTTATACACTAAATAAGCCAAAAAAGGTATTTATTTATAATTTTTCCACCCTACAAGACAATCTTCAATAAAGCATACATTATTTTCTTTGCTCATTTCAGCACAGTAGATTGAAAGTTTTAAACTCTTGATGTAGCATGAAGTTATTTTTAACAAAGCTGTTATCAACTCACTCTGACTGTCTGTCTGGTCAAACGTTGGTCCATGTTAGTTCTCTGACACCCAATCTCGGATCAAGCTGAAATTTAGCACAATTATTTATTTGACCTGACGACACTAAAATAAAATGTAACCAATTAGTTAATTAATTACTGGTAATTTGGTAATTAATTGTTTTGTTTGGTATCTGAAACAAGGGAAAGAATTTGTACTTGACTAAAGTGGTGGAATAAGCTGAATTAGTCCCGTTTTTACATCGTTGTCTGAGTCTTCGTGAATACTATAGAAACAATAGACAACTCTACAATCTTGCTTATTCATAGACCCTCCACTGGCAGGGTTGTTACAGTCTTGGCTTGTGAAGCCTGAGAAGGCTTGATCCACAAGTTCGAATTCAGGTCGTTTCCCCCTTTCAAAAAAATGTGTATAAATGTTTTTTTTTTCATTGTTAGTCTAGATCTTTTATAAATCTAATGACATGACTGATCCAGACTAATTGATACAAGTACGCTGAATATAAGTTTTTTTTTAAAAAGTATTTTTTTGTTGTTTTTCTTGTTATTATTTACTTAGCAACTGTGATCTTTCAATATGGCGTCTTTGACAATTTTTTAAAATTTTGTTTCCATATTTCAAAATGTCTCCAAAGCTTCCTCTTTTCGTTTTCTTACGTTTTTTCTTTAGGTTCCATTCTTTTACCACCGCATTTCTTCATATCATTTTCCTTTCTTTTTCTCTCTTGATGTTTTTTTTTAAAATTGCTTTAAGAGCGTAAACGTTTCTTTATATGATCCTAGAGCAGATTACTGTGATCAACATTTAGCATGAACAATCCCCCAATAGTTCACTATATTATACCACTTGTTGGCTTACTGAATAGTTGAGCTTTGTTCACGTGGCTCACTCGTTTAGAAATATAGATCCATCTTAAAGGGCTTTCAAATATTCTGGGAGCGGATAAATTCTCTACGCCGAAGTTAAGCTGCTATAGAACCAGTGTGTGTTTATTTGTGAAACTATGATTCCTTGCCCCTCTATTTATGCAGTGCCGTCTACAAATAAGAAGTTCTGTACAAGACCAGGACTGATTGGATCATCGGAATGAGGCCAATGCTGCTTATGCAAAGATTGTACCCATGCTAGGACAGGTCACGTGTTTGTAACGGATACAACCACCTTTCGCTGCAGCCGTCAAGCTGTGCTCGCTGTTGTCGCTGTGCTCTGGAAATATCTCATTAATGCAAGGCTGTGTTGATTTTCTCGTTGTCTCCCAGCTGTGACAGCCGTGGATCTAGCTTATAGATGTGGCAGTAAGGAAGAATGTTGATATTCAAAATTTAAGGTCCCATATCTTGCCCAGCAGTTGGTTCTAGAGTATGGCATTTCCTGCTCTCTTGACCAGGAAGAAGACTCCCGAACTTGATCCAATACTCTCCTTTGAGTGTTCAATCTATAGCAATAGTTTGGGAGCCAGCACAGACAAGACGAGTCAAGACTAGCTCTTCAGTCACTAGATCTAGCTGTAAGCTACTTGTGAGGTCTCGTCTGTGTGTGTATGTAGGTAAGCGGGGAAAACTGAAATCCTTTAGAGCAGGCACGTAAGAGCTAAGTGAGCCCAGACCAGAGCTCTTGGAGGACCTGTCTTGACCTTATACTTACTTAAGTAGATAAGGCTTTACTTATCGGTAGACTTACCGCTTCCCCCCCCCCCCTTCTCTGCTGGTAGATTGGACAAGAAACTAAAAGAGACGAATGTTGAGACTGATTAGAAGGCGGGGGGAGGGGGGCTCTTTTGAGGCAAATACTGCAAAGGGGGGGGGAGAATATTTTAGTGGTAGAGACTAAACAGAGATACAGCATTGTTAGAGAGAAAGATGAGGGAGAGACAGAAGAAAGAGGGAGAGAGAGAGCAGGGAGAGAGAGAGAGCAGGGAGAGAGAGAGCAGGGAGAGAGAGAGAGCAGGGAGAGAGAGAGAGCAGGGAGAGAGAGAGCAGGGAGGGAGAGAGAGCAGGGAGGGAGAGAGAGCAGGGAGAGAGAGAGCAGGGAGAGAGAGAGCAGGTAGAGAGAGAGCAGGTAGAGAGAGAGAGCAGGGAGAGAGAGAGCAGGGAGGGAGAGAGAGCAGGGAGAGAGAGAGCAGGGAGAGAGAGAGCAGGGAGAGAGAGAGAGCAGGGAGAGAGAGAGCAGGAAAGAAGGTGATTGAGGACGACACAGACGGAGAGCTGGGAAAGAGAGAGGGAGACATAGTTAAAGCTATCGGGAGGGATAGAGAGAAAGGAAGAGAGAGAAGAAGAGAGAGAGAAAGAAAGAGAGAGAGAGAAAGAGTAAGAGAGAGAGAGAGAGAGAGAAAGATGGAGCGAGGGGTAAACAGGAAACGAGAGAAAGGAAGATAAAATAATTAGTACACAGAAGTGAACACATTGTTTCACGTGACAAGTTAGTACACAGAAGTGATCACATTGTTTCACGTGACAAGTTAGTACACAGAAGTGAACACATTGTCTCACGCGACAAGTTAGTACACAGAAGTAAACACATTGTCTCACGCGATAAGTTAGTACACAGAAGTGAACACATTGTCTCACGTGACAAGTTAGTACACAGAAGTGAACACATTGTGAAAGTTAACATGTGTACAACAGACAACAGAACTAATAATGGATTAATTCAATTTGGCCAACATTTAAGTCATCATCATCATCATCAAACTCCATTTCAGTGAGAACTTGAGAGGCTTAAATCCTCTCTTGCAAAAGCCCTGGACAAAAACCCTACTGTCTTGTGTAGTGCATACACGTCACCATACAGGTCAAGAATTTTGGGTTTCCCAGACCTGTCGAGACGGAGATCAGCAAGTCTGGGGCAATCAAACAGAAGGCACGGTTTCCTCTTTCTTCCTCGCAGCGGGGGCACCGTGAATCGAAATTTGGCTATAGCCGTGAGAAGTATGAGCCAACAGGACAGTGGCCTGTCCTGCACTGTGCTATAATAGCTTGCTCAGGCCTGGACTGCCTCTACCACGGGGAAGTGCGGTCAGGGCGCCTCATGCGCTCCCAGACTCCAAGGGCGTTTTGGGAGTTGTCCCAGCACTCTAACCACTTTTTCATTTCTGTTGTTTGAATTATAGCCAGAGCATTTAAGTGAAGGCGGAAGTATATAGGGACACAAAGAGGGATTTGTTGAAATCTGAGCAGTTTGACCTCCACGTGGCTATTCTCGCCACCATAAAAAAAAACCTAGGGTGGTCTGAAATCTCCTAAATTTGGTAGCATTACTGTTTCACTTTAGGAATTCAAAAAGGATTTCTGGATAAAGCAGCGAAGAATAAAGCGAAGAATACAGGAAAACATCTCAGAAGACTTTGGAGAAATGTCGACTGATCCACCAAAAGTACTTCGCGGAGACATTAAAAAAAAAAAGAGTAGGTGTCAGCAGCCACGCAGACTTTCCAAAACTTCTAACATGTCAGTTCCAAGACAAAGTTATAAATAGTACAAAAGTGAAGAACCGACAACAGAAAATAAAATATATTGTGTGTAGAGAACAAACAGATTATTATCTATCCGTGCCAATGGGAGGCGAGCCAGTATTGGTTCATCGTATTCTTCTTCTTTTTCGAAATTGTAAAATCAAACATAGGCCTAATGTATCCTATATTAACCAATCTAAGAAGAGAGATGGTCATCAAACAAAGACTCTAGATCTCTTTAACTCTTGTGCACGTTTTGGAAGCCATTTACACCACAAATACCAAACACCAGCACTCTTCAAAAGAACAATTACATTTGATAATTTAGGGGGAAATAACGGGACGTAACTCCATCAAACAAACTATTCAGAGACACAAGCAGACGTTAAAAGATGGCGGACAAAGAACAGGGGAGTGAAAGGAGCAAAACAACATGCAAAGTGTTATTTCACGAGGGTTAACTCTGTATACCCTGGCGTGCCGAAGACGCGAAACCTTTCCAGCGGCGCCCTGGCACAGCTCTAAGTGACTGAAACTATTTGCCCAGCATCAAAATGTGTTTTTTAGGGTTAAAGTTCGCCGTAAATAAACTCTTGTGATCTTTGTGTGTCTTAGGCGTAGCTGCAGGAAATTATGTGAGCATTGTCTTTTTAAAGGTAACAGACTTTAAGCAAGACTTTATCGCCATTTTATGTAGATTTAAGGTCGGTTCATGGTTTGCTGCAGGATATTATTTTAGCTCTACATATTTTAATTAAAGATCCATTTATAAATATACAAATATGCATATAGATATGTAGTTCTACAATCTACGTTTAGGAACATAAAGGGATATAGATTTATAAAGTTAGATATATAGACAGCGGCGTAGCTAGGTATTCGCCATCATTTAGGGGCCCCTACACTTTGCGTAATATTTAATATTTCATGTAAAAATAACACTCATTTGGGCCCCCTGAAGTGGGGGCCCAAGGGGATTTTCAAATTCTCCCCTTCCCTTCCCCCACCTTAGCTACGCCTCTGTATATAGATGTATATAATCTTGATAAATAGATAACTATTTACTATAAAAAAATAGGTTAATTTTGAAACACTATAAGAGAAAGGACTTAGGGCCTAGGCTAAACTTCCCATAAACTGGCATTAGTCTTGTCTTGGCGCCCTAGAAGCCACTACACTTCCAGAAAGGTCATGAGCTTAGTTACATTTTTATTGGTAGACAGACACAACTGTATGACAGTAGAGTCAAGGTCTGTTCACTTTGAGGTGGTCTATCAACCATATGCAAATATGACACACACCACTTCCTTAGAGCCAGCTCTTCATCTTCTTAAATATACCAAATCTGAAGAAATGTGGCCTCCCACACAACCTCACGTAAGGAACAGGTTGGGGAATTGGGCCAATACAGGCGGGCACTTCTCTTCCTGCTATCCCGTGCAATGGTCTCCGTCTGATAACCCACTGGGGAACATATTGGTTTTCCCTACAATCTTTGTCTGCTCAAAATGTGTTTCTATGTGGGTTCCACGCTAACGGCGGGAAAATGTCTTCCTCTATCTTTCACTTTTGTAACTGTAGAATGAAATCCTAATTAATTGTGTTCATTAAGTGCGTTGGTGCTGTTGCATTTCTTTGGCATCGAATACAATGAATAGCAGAACAAATAGTATGTTTCTTGCTAGCTGAAAGGATTCAAGACTTGGTTCTTTACAAGCATGGACAGAAGGATGTCATACAGTCGTCATCCATTATACACTTCAGCACAGAAAGGCTACAGGCAACTTTCTCAGGGCAGGAATGTCAAATTCGCAGGAGAAAACCTCATTTGCTCTTTTCAAGGACACAGACTTTAAAATCGATTCACTAAATGACAACGATGTTGAATAGGTCAACAAATATGAATAAAACCGGAACATGACTTGTAGAAACATGGCTTGTAGAAACATGGCTTGTAGAAACATGGCTTGTAGAAACATGGCTTGTAGAAACATGGCTTGTAGAAACATGGCTTGTAGAAACATGGCTTGTAGAAACATGGCTTGTAGAAACATGACTTGTAGAAACATGACTTGTAGAAACATGACTTGTAGAAACATGACTTGTAGAAACATGACTTGTAGAAACATGACTTGTAGAAACATGACTTGTAGAAACATGACTTGTAGAAACATGACTTGTAGAAACATGACTTGTAGAAACATGACTTGTAGAAACATGACTTGTAGAAACATGCACAGGAAATAAAACGTTCAAAAATATTTCATTTCCTGGGACCTGTATATTTCGAACATGTTTAGATTTCTGTGCCCGGTCTCAGGTTACAACTTTCCTAGCTCCACCCCCTCCCCAAAGACATTTTTTTACATCTGGACTTTACAGCTGTATTGAAGCTGATACAACTGGAAGGGATCGTCTTCTGAAACTGATTTTTGTTCTGAAGTTTGGTGAAAGTAGATAGATGAATAGAAATTGCAATTCTCCCACCCTAATACTCTTTTTGGAACAGAAATGTTAAAATGTTAAAAATAAAGGATACATTGTCATTAGTACACAGTATTGTACACCCTCAGTCTCACCAAAGAAGAAGAACACGAGAAATATTAAATGAACATTTGAAAAAAAAAACTGTGTGTGCCCAAAAGCGTGTTACACCTGTTTTTCTGAAAGAGAGAGGTAGACACAGACAGACCGAGAGTAATAATTTTACTGGTTGTTGTATTTTTTTCCCTAATAATTATGCCAAAGTTATGTCTAGTAAAATTGTCTAATTATTGAAGTGTCTCCCTGGACACCAAAACTCACTTAAAACTTTGCAACATTTAAACACAAATGATTGCAAACACTTCCGCTGACAAACGCTATTTGTTCCAAGTTCTCGTGTTGCGTTAAGTTAAGCAATTCGCGATGACGACAGCAACAGCAGTGCAGCACTTCAAGAGCGACCATTCATTTCCTTACCCAACATGACTAGGAACTACGCCATTGCTAACACAATGAATTATCTCCTCTTTGGTCAGCAGACGAGCTGTAAAAACGTCTTATTGTAACGAGCTCACACGTAGAGTAATTAAAACATCTCACTCATTTTAAAAAAATGAGGTGCGAGCTGAAACCTCCCAAAGGATCACTTCTGAAAATGTTAACCCAATTTTTAATTCAGACTCCCCCTCCCCTCCCCGTGAAACTGGACCCGCCAGCAGACAGACAACTTGTAAAATATTGTCTTCTAATGAAGTTATCCATTTGTCTGACTTTTAACTTTTAAGAAAGCAAAAGGTCTGGGCAAAGAATTAGGTTTTAAAAATGAACTTTTCTCACTAAATCCATTTATACTATTGCGCAAGACGCAAGGACTTTGTGTGTAGACTCGAACCATCGTATGTTTGTACGTCTGTCTGGGGAGGCCTATGCAATCTTATCATCATGTTCGCTTTAGAACTACAGATTAAAAAACAGCAATGGTGTCAACCAAAGGTATTTAAATTACGTTCACCTGATTACTGCACTGATCTACATACCTACAATTCTTATCATTTTTTTGGACGATTTCACAACGTATTTTTTTTGCAAGCAGTCACCCTAGTACAGTATCAAGTCTCGTACATTTCTGGTCCCTAGCGACCTGGCTGTGTAAGTACTTCCGGGTGGATGGATGATGATCAAATAATGAGAAGAAACCATAAACCAATAGATTTACAGCTTGGATGGACGCACTGCTGCTATGGTAGATGTCACAGACGTAACAGAAGGCCATATCATTTAGATGTAAGACTGAACTTTATTCCTTCTTTGATACTCTAAATAAGGAAACGTTTAGTTCACTTTTTATTATAGTACAGAGTGTAAAACTGTTGCTTTAAGCAGAAGTACTTTACTGTAATCTATGTTACAATAGGAGATTTTCATAAATGGAGGCAAGTCCAAAAAAAAAAACAAAAAAGCTTTTTGGTGTATCCGGTGTACAAAACAATTGGTAAGTGAAGTATTTTAATTTTTTTTTTTACTATTTAAAAATGTGGAATTTAATTCCTGGGCTTCTTCACTGATAGTACAGGCTGGATAATTGTTATTTTTGTTATTTTGTTGGCGATCTTTCAATATGGTGTCTTTGATTTATTTAATTTGTATAGGTCAAAATCTCTCAATCTTCCTCTTTAAATTTTCATTATGTTCCATTATATCGCCGACGTATTTCTTCATATGTTTTTCTTTTCTTTTTCACTCTAGCTGGATTTTATTGCGTAAAGAAATTAAACAGGATCTTAATAACCAAAGTGTAAACAAAAGAGCAGATCATAATGATGAACTTTTAGTGTGAAATTTTCCTATTGTAGAGAACTTCTTTTATCACATAGATTCAACCTAATAAAATACTTAGAAAGACACAAAGATAAAGGCCCACTTCTTGTACCATATGCATGGACACGTGCATCCTCTTCCCTTATGCCATAAAAACATGGAACGGGTTGCCTGAATCAGCCAGGAAACCCAATGACGTAGCAGAGCTTAGGTCTCTACTAAGCATACAGGACAAGATTAATACATGTATAAGCGTAAGACGTAATAATCTTCTGCTTTGAAAGGGTATCTATAGTTTATATAAGATGAAATGAAGAAAAAACAACATTTTCGTAAAATAGAGATTTGGTCCAAGCAGATACCTATCAATCCTTTTATTACAAAGCTTAAATTAATGTTGTTACTGGTTGTTGACTTGTAGCACCAAACTGCTGGTAGACAACCAAACCGTTGTAGGCGGTAATATATCTTAACTAATAAAACTTTAAATAGTTTGAATAACTTCCTTTTGTGAACAAAACTAAATAGAACTTTATTTCTAGATAAAATCGAGCTAATATGAGATCAAATAAATGTAGCAGACTTAAGTTATAATATTTCTTAACAAAATCGAACTCACTACAATAATACAACCTTTCAGTCTCACGTGTTGGAGTCGTCTTCTCTGAGACCAAGTGACGACAATGCCAACTATGATGCATCTTTGACAACAAATCGCTAAACTCTTCCCATCGTCACCATATAAACACACACACACGCACGCACACACACATACACACACTATATAACAATCAACTCACTCTGTCTGTCTATATAGTAAAAAGTTTGTACACATTATTTCTCATACACCCAATCCCGGATTCAGCTGTACAATTAGTTTATTAACCATTGGTAGCTAATTATTTTGTTTGGTATCTTGAACAAGGGAAAGAAATCGTACTTGACAAATGTGAAAGTGTAAGTTGAATTAGTCACTTTTAGAAATCTAAACCTGAAGGAACATTTAGCAACATCCCCCTTCTTCCCTTCTCCTTTCCCAACTGGTCCAGACAAGTGATAGGATCTTAGCACATTAGCACATTGAGAAAGTGATAGGATCTTAGCACATTAGCACATTGAGAAAGTGATGGGATCTTAGCACATTAGCACATTGAGAAAGTGATGGGATCATAGCACATAACAACATTGAGAAAGTGATAGGATCATAGCACATTGAGAAAGTGATAGGGTCAAAGTACATAACAATATTGAGAAAGTGATAGGATCTTAGCACATTAGCACATTGAGAAAGTGATGGGATCATAGCACATAACAACATTGAGAAAGTGATATGATCATAGCACATTGAGAAAGTGATAGGATCAAAGTACATAACAATATTGAGAAAGTGATAGGATCATAGCACATTGAGGAAGTGATAGGATCATAGAAAATAATAACATTGAGAAAGTGATAAGATCATAGCACATTGAGAAAGTGAAAGGATCATAGCACATTGAGAAATTTATAGGAACATAGCACATTGAGAAAGTGATAGGATCATAGCACATTGAGAAAGTGATAGGATCATAGCACATTGAGAAAGTGATAGGGTCATAGCACATTAAGATAATTATAGGAACAAATCACAGTAAGAAAGTAATAGGATCATAGCACAGTAAGAAAGTAATAGGATCATAGCACAGTAAGAAAGTGATAGGATCATAGCACAGTTAGAAAGTGATAGGATCATAGCACATTGAAAAAATTGATAGGATCATAGCACATTGAGAAATTTAAAGGAAAATAGCACATTAAGAAAGTGATAGGATCATAGCACATTGAGAAAATTATAGGATCATAGCACAGTAAGAAAGTAATAGGATCATAGCACATAAAAAAGTGATAGGATAATAGCACATTGAAAAAGTGATATGATCATTGCACATTGAGAAATTTATAGGAACATAGCACATTGAGAAAGTGAGAGGATCATAGCACATTGAGAAAGTGATAGGAACATAGAACAGTAAGAAAGTAATAGGATCATAGCAAGGTAAGAAAGTGATAGGATCATAGCACTTTGATAGAGTGATAGGATCATAGCACATTGAGAAAGTGATAGGATCGATGCACAGTGAGAAAGTGATAGGATCATAGCACTTTGAGAAAGTGATAGGAACATAGCACATTGAGAACGTGATAGGATCATAGCACATTGAGAAAGTGATAGGATCATATCACAGTGAGAAAGTGATAGGATCATAACACAGTGAAAAAGTGCAAGGATCATAGCACTTTGAGAAAGTGATAGGAACATAGCACATTGAGAACGTGATAGGATCATAGCACATTGAGAAAGTGATAGGATCATATCACAGTGAGAAAGTGATAGGATCATAACACAGTGAAAAAGTGCAAGGATCGTAGCACTTTGAGAAAGTGATAGGATAATAACACAGTGAGAAAGTGATAGGATCATAGCACAGTGAGAAAGTAATAGGATCATAGCACAGTGAGAAAGTACTAGGATCATAGCACAGTGAGAAAGTGCTAGATCATAGCACAGTGAGAAAGTACTAGGATCATAGCACAGTGAGAAAGTGATAGGATCATAACATAGTGAGAAAGTGATAGGATTGTAGCACAGTGAGAAAGTGATAGGGTAATAGCACATTGAGAAAGTGATAATATCATAGCACATTGAGAAATTTATAGGAACATAGCACATTGAGAAAGTGATAGGATCATAGCACATTGAGAAAGTGATAGGATCATAGCACATTAGCACATTGAAAAAGTGATATGATCATAGCACATTTAGAAAGTGATAGGGACATAGCACATTAAGATAATTATAGGAAAATAGCACATTGAAAAAGTGAAAGGAACAAATCACAGTAAGAAAGTAATGGGATCATAGCACAGTAAGAAAGTGATAGGATCATAGCACAGTTAAAAAGTGATAGGATCATAGCACATTGAGAAAGTGATAGGATCATTGCACATTGAGAAAGTGATAGGATCATAGCACATTGAGAAATTTAAAGGAACATAGCACATTAAAAAAGTGATAGGATCATAGCACATTTAGAAAGTGATAGGATCATAGCACAGTAAGAAAGTAATAGGATCATGGCACATTGAGAAAGTGTTAGGATCATAGCACTGTAAGAAAGTGATAGAATCATAGCACATAAAAAAAGTGATAGGATCATAGCACATTGAGAAATTTATAGGAACATAGCACAGTAAGAAAGTGATAGGATCATAGCACATAAAAAAAGTGATAGGATCATAGCACATTGAGAAATTTATAGGAACATAGCACATTGAGAAAGTGAGAGGATCATAGCACATTGAGAAAGTGATAGGAACATAGCACAGTAAGAAAGTAATAGGATCATAGCACAGTAAGAAAGTGATAGGATCATAGCACTTTGATAGAGTGATAGGATCATGGCACATTGGGAAATAGATAGGAACATAGCACGTTGAGAAAGTGATAGGATCATAGCACAGTAAGAAAGTGATAGGATCATAGCACATTGAGAAAGTGATAGTATCATAGCACAGTGAGAAACTGATAGGATCATAGCACAGTGAGAAAGGGATAGGATCATAGGTCAGTGAGAAAGTGATAGGATCATAGCACAGTGAGAAAGTGATAGGGTCATAGCACATTGAGAAAGTGATAGGATCATAGCACATTGAGAAAGTGATAGGATCGATGCACATTGAGAAAGTGATAGGATCATAGCACTTTAAATTAGTGATAGGGTCATAGCACATTGAGAAAGTGATAGGAACATAGCACATTGAGAAAGTGATAGGATCATAGCACATTGAAAATTGATATGATCATAGCACTTTGAGAAAGTGATAGGATCATATCACAGTGAGAAAGTGATAGGATCATAGCACAGTGAAAAAAAGTGCAAGGATCATAGCACTTTAAGAAAGTGATAGGATAATAACACAGTGAGAAAGTGATAGGATCATAGCACAGTGAGAAAGTGATAGGATCATAGCACACTGAGAAAGTGATAGGATCATAGCACAGTGAGAAAGTGCTAGGATCATAGCACAGTGAGAAAGTACTAGGATCATAGCACAGTGAGAAAGTGCTAAGATCATAGCACAATAAGAAAGTTATAGGATCATAGCACAGTGAGAAAGTGATAGGGTCATAGCACATTGAGAAAGTGATAATATTATAGCACAGTGAGAAATTGATAGGATCATAACATAGTGAGAAAGTGATAGGGTCATAGCACATTGAGAAAGTGATAGGATCATAGCACATTGAGAAAGTGATAGGATCGTTGCACATTTAGAAAGTGATAGGATCATAGCACTTTAAATTAGTGATAGGGTCATAGCACATTGAGAAAGTGATAGGAACATAGCACATTGAGAAGTGATAGGATCATAGCACAGTGAAAAAAAGTGCAAGGATCATAGCACTTTGAGAAAGTGATAGGATAATAACACAGTGAGAAAGTGATAGGATCATAGCACAGTGAGAAAGTGATAGGATCATAGCACACTGAGAAAGTGATAGGATCATAGCACAGTGAGAAAGTGCTAGGATCATAGCACAGTGAGAAAGTACTAGGATCATAGCACAGTGAGAAAGTGCTAGGATCATAGCACAATAAGAAAGTTATAGGATCATAGCACAGTGAGAAAGTGATAGGGTCATAGCACATTGAGAAAGTGATAATATCATAGCACAGTGAGAAATTGATAGGATCATAACATAGTGAGAAAGTGATAGGATCATAGCACAGTGAGAAAGTGATAGGATCATAGCACATTGAGAAAGTGATAGGATCATAGCACAGTGAAAAAGCGAAACAAAACAATTCATAAACATATTTCTAATCGATAATATTTATTATGTCTAGGCCAATCATTAATATAATTACATAAATCATCCAAACTAATTGATACAACTACATTTAATGTAAGCTTTGTGTTTTTTTAAAGTTTTTTTTCTTAGTGTAGTGAACATGCTGAATTTATTTCGCTTCATAAATTTGGTCAATGCATAGAGTAAAAAAAAATATTGACGGCAGCTTCTTGTTTTTTTGTCCTGACCCCCCTATTCAACTCTCTGGTAGAGCATATCCTCTCTCCCCCCCTATTCAACTCTCATTTAGAGCATATCCTCCCCCCCCCCCCTATTCAACTCTCTGGTAGAGCATATCCTCTCTCCCCCCCTATTCAACTCTCTGGTAGAGCATATCCTCTCTCCCCCCCTATTCAACTCTCTGGTCGAGCATATCCTGCCCCCCAACCACCCCACCTAGATCTAGTTGTTTCTTGTCAAGACGAGAGTCAATCAACACATGAAATGAGATTTGAGCTGAGGGCTAGAAAGATGCGAGACAACTCTTTTGTCAGCTGTCTTACAATGAGTTGCACTTGGCTCATGATGTGTTCTGGATGCCCATTCGGAGTGGGAGGGAGGGGGTAGAAGAGGGAATCTCCCCCCCCCCCCAGAAAAAAGCAACAACAATAAGAACTCCAACAACAAAACAGAAGGCCCACCAAACAATGGAATGAGGAAAACTCCACACACACTGTTGCTATATAGGTAAGTGATGTACCTTTCCAAACTTGAGAGAGGGTAAAGTAAGTGCAGGGGAAATGAGTGAATGAAATGCTGGAAAAAATGTTTATATCCTGCAATGCTAAGCCACCTTGAACCTTTCTATGTCACATGAGCAATAATTAGTGAGGCGTAGATTTGTCATCAAATTTTATGTACATTTGAAACAAAATAGTGAACTTTTATCTTTTCACTTTTATCTTGTACATTTTTCTATTAACCTAATCACAATCTTCTATTTTAGGGGCACATTTGTTATTCTAGTTTTTATATTCGCTAAAAATGAAGAATAGCAATGGAAAAATGATAAAGTCAATGTTTGGCAAGAAATGATAAAGTCTATGTTTGGCAAGAAATGATAAAGTCAATGTTTGGCAAGAAATGATAAAGTCAATGTATGGCAAGAAATGATAAAGTCAATGTTTGTCAAGAAATGATAAAGTCAATGTCTGGCAAGAAATGATAAAGTCAATGTTTGGCAAGAAAAAGAAATGGTAAAGTCTATGTTTGGCAAGAAATGATAAAGTCAATGTTTGGCAAGAAATGATAAAGTCAATGTTTGGCAAGAAATGATAAAGTCTATGTTTGGCAAGAAATGATAAAGTCAATGTTTGGCAAGAAATGATAAAGTCAATGTTTGGCAAGAAATGATAAAGTCAATGTTTGGCAAGAAATGATAAAGTCAATGTCTGGCAAGAAATGATAAAGTCTATGTTTGGCAAGAAATGATAAAGTCAATGTTTGGCAAGAAATGATAAAGTCAATGTTTGGCAAGAAATGATAAAGTCAATGTTTGGCAAGAAATGATAAAGTCAATGTTTGGCAAGAAATGATAAAGTCAATGTCTGGCAAGAAATGATAAAGTCAATGTTTGGCAAGAAATGATAAAGTCAATGTTTGGCAAGAAATGATAAAGTCAATGTTTGGCAAGAAATGATAAAGTCAATGTTTGGCAAGAAATGATAAAGTCAATGTCTGGCAAGAAATGATAAAGTCTATGTTTGGCAAGAAATGATAAAGTCAATGTTTGGCAAGAAATGATAAAGTCGATGTTTGGCAAGAAATGATAAAGTCAATGTTTGGCAAGAAATGGTAAAATGAATGTTTGGCAAGAAATGATAAAGTCAATTTTTAGCAAGAAATGATAAAGTCAATGTTTGGCAAGAAAGATAAAGTCTATGTTTGGCAAGAAATGATAAAGTCAATGTTTGGCAAGAAATGATAAAGTCAATGTTTGGCAAGAAATGGTAAAGTCAATGTATGGCAAGAAATGATAAAGTCGATGTTTGGCAAGAAATGATAAAGTCAATGTTTGGCAAGAAATGGTAAAATGAATGTTTGGCAAGAAATGATAAAGTCAATTTTTAGCAAGAAATGATAAAGTCAATGTTTGTCAAGAAATGGTAAAATGAATGTTTGGCAAGAAATGGTAAAGTCAATGTTTGGCAAGAAATGGTAAAATGAATGTTTGGCAAGAAATGATAAAGTCAATGTTTGGCAAGAAATGGTAAAGTCAATGTTTGGCAAGAAATGGTAAAGTCAATGTTTGGCAAGAAATGATAAAGTCAATGTTTGGCAAGAAAAGGTAATGTCAATATCTGGTAATAAATGGTAAAGTCAATGTTAACGAATCTCATGTTGGATAAGCACTATGTTAAGAATCATTGAGTTACTCCAGTCAGAGTTGTTTACAAGTAATCCAGTTCTCCATCTAGAAATGTACAAAATAAAATGGCAATGGGACAAGTGCGAGAAACTCTCAAGGGTTTTGGATTTTATTCAAAAGATGAAACAATTTTTTAAAATTTTAAAATTAAGAAAACTATCTCGAAAGCCGATATTGGCTCGAACCGACATAAATATATGGGGTCCCAGCAAGTTGTATTATGATAAAGGGCTGTTTTCCAAAAGAAAACTGAATGTTTAAAAAAAAAAAAAACTGAATTTTTCCAAAGAGAACTGAATGTTTTCCAAAATGAATGTTTTCCAAAACGAATGTTTTCCAAAAAGAACTGAATGTTTTCCAAAAAGAACTGAATGTTTTCCAAATGAGAACTGATTGTTTTCCAAAAAGAACTGAATATTTTCCAAAAAGAACTGAATGTTTTCCAAAGAGAACTAAATGTTTTCCAAAAATAACTGAATGTTTTCCAAAAACAACTGAATGTTTTCTAAATGAGAATGGATTGTTCACCAAATGAGAACGAATTGCTTATGTAAAGAGAACATATTAATTTTCAGTAGATCTACTTTCTAGCTTTTCGAAAACTAGATTTCGTTTTGTGTTTCGACCTCTTCAGAATGTTTGAGTTAAGAAGGCCGAAATTCAGAAGGTCTTAAAAGTCACTGTCAGTCACACGTTGGTCTTGTTGTCTGACTGATTTTGTCAGTCACACGTTGGTCTTGTTGTCTGACTGATTTTGTCAGTCACACGTTGGTCTTGTTGTCTAACTGATTTTGTCAGTCACACGTTGGTCTTGTTGTCTGACTGATTTTGTCAGTCACACGTTGGTCTTGTTGTCTGACTGATTTTGTCAGTCACACGTTGGTCTTGTTGTCTGACTGATTTTTGTCAGTCACACGTTGGTCTTGTTGTCTAACTGATTTTGTCAGTTACACGTTGGTCTTGTTGTCTGACTGATTTTGTCAGTCACACGTTGGTCTTGTTGTCTGACTGATTTTGTCAGTCACACGTTGGTCTTGTTGTCTGACTGATTTTGTCTGTCACACGTTGGTCTTGTTGTCTAACTGATTTTGTCTGTCTACTCGTCTGTCATATAGTCTGACTGATTTTGTCTGTGAGAACATTCTCCCTGTTGAAGTCTAACACAATTTCTAATCTAATCATTCTCCAAGCCTTTTAACGTATGAGGCCCCTTCCATTTATGATGATGTATTTACCGACACGGATGTTGAGTAAAGACTTAATGGCCAGCCTGTGGAT
The DNA here is from genome assembly GCA_036873155.1 of Biomphalaria sudanica. Taxonomy (NCBI): domain Eukaryota; kingdom Metazoa; phylum Mollusca; class Gastropoda; family Planorbidae; genus Biomphalaria; species Biomphalaria sudanica. Next base: position 107,377 of record JAZGLO010002340.1, on the reverse strand, counting down.
AAGAAGCTGGTCTCAACAAAAACAAAAAATAAAAAAACACGGAACTCACATATTCTCAAACAAATATACACATATACTCACACACATACATAAATGTAAAATAAAACTCACGCGCGAAGACTTGAAAACAAATCTGAAAGCAGTGTTATCACTAAACACTTTTTAAAAAAGATTTTTGTTTTAAATACATGACGACAGAAAATCCAATTCTCTCCTCCATTAAATTCTCCTAAATTTCATAAAGACAAAGTTTTACTTTCAGTGGCTTTTTGTTTTAAAGCATTGTACAGGAGAACGATATCCCATCAGTTGGAATGTCTCAACCTATAACATAGGTTATCAATCATATCTCAGATGTAATGTCTCAACCTATAACATAGGTTATCAATCATATCTCAGATGTAATGTCTCAACCTATAACATAGGTTATCAATCATATCTCAGATGTAATGTCTCAACCTGTCTCTTTGTCTATCTATCTATCTATCTATCTCTGTCTATCTCTGTCTATCTATCTATCTATCTCTGTCTATCTATCTATCTATCTATCTATCTATCTATCTCTGTCTATCTATCTATCTATCTATCTATCTATCTATCTATCTATCTATCTATCTATCTCTGTCTATCTCTGTCTATCTATCTATCTATCTATCTATCTCTGTCTATCTATCTATCTATCTATCTATCTATCTATCTATCTATCTATCTCTGTCTATCTCTGTCTATCTATCTATCTATCTATCTCTGTCTATCTATCTATCTATCTATCTATCTATCTCTGTCTATCTATCTATCTATCTCTGTCTATCTATCTATCTATCTCTGTCTATCTATCTATCTATCTATCTATCTATCTATCTCTGTCTATCTATCTATCTATCTCTGTCTATCTATCTATCTATCTATCTATCTCTGTCTATCTATCTATCTATCTCTGTCTATCTATCTATCTATCTATCTCTGTCTATCTATCTATCTATCTATCTATCTATCTCTGTCTATCTATCTATCTATCTATCTATCTATCTCTGTCTATCTCTGTCTATCTCTGTCTATCTATCTATCTATCTCTGTCTATCTATCTATCTATCTATCTATCTCTGTCTATCTATCTATCTATCTATCTATCTCTGTCTATATATCTATCTATCTATCTATCTCTGTCTATCTATCTATCTATCTATCTCTGTCTATCTATCTATCTATCTATCTATCTCTGTCTATCTATCTATCTATCTCTGTCTATCTATCTATCTATCTATCTATCTCTGTCTATCTATCTATCTATCTCTGTCTATCTATCTATCTATCTATCTCTGTTATCTATCTATCTATCTATCTATCTCTGTCTATCTATCTATCTATCTATCTCTGTCTATCTATCTATCTATCTATCTATCTATCTCTGTCTATCTATCTATCTATCTCTGTCTATCTATCTATCTATCTATCTATCTATCTCTGTCTATCTATCTATCTATCTCTGTCTATCTATCTATCTATCTATCTCTGTCTATCTATCTATCTATCTATCTATCTATCTCTGTCTATCTATCTATCTATCTATCTATCTATCTATCTCTGTCTATCTCTGTCTATCTATCTATCTATCTCTGTCTATCTATCTATCTATCTATCTATCTATCTATCTATCTCTGTCTATCTATCTATCTATCTCTGTCTATCTATCTATCTATCTCTGTCTATCTATCTATCTATCTATCTCTGTCTATCTATCTATCTATCTATCTATCTATCTATCTATCTATGTCTATCTATCTATCTATCTCTGTCTATCTATCTATCTATCTATCTATCTCTGTCTATCTATCTATCTATCTATCTATCTCTGTCTATCCATCTATCTATCTCTGTCTATCTATCTATCTATCTATCTATCTATCTATCTCTGTCTATCTATCTATCTATCTATCTATCTATCTCTGTCTATCTATCTATCTATCTCTGTCTACCTATCTATCTATCTATCTATCTATCTATCTCTGTCTATCTATCTATCTATCTATCTATCTCTGTCTATCTATCTATCTATCTCTGTCTATCTATCTATCTATCTATCTCTGTCTATCTATCTATCTATCTATCTATCTCTGTCTATCTATCTATCTATCTCTGTCTATCTATCTATTTATCTATCTATCTATCTATCTATCTATCTATCTGTCTATCTATCTATCTATCTATCTATCTATCTATCTATCTATCTGTCTGTCTATCTATCTGTTTGTCTGTCTGTCTATCTATCTATCCATCTATTTATCTATCTATCTATCTATCAATCTATCTATCTGTCTATCTATCTATCTTTCTATCTATCTATCTATCTATCTATCTATCTATCTATCTGTCTGTCTATCTATCTAATTTCTGTCTCTACCTTGCTTTCTCTTGCTTTTTGTTATACATAAAACAAAGAAGAATGGATCCTGACAATGCCTACAATATATAATGGTATCATATGAACCCAACGTCACCCACGACCATCCAAAATAACGTGGTGACACCGTATCAACTCACTCTGTCTGTCTGGTCAAAAGTTTATACACGTTATTTCTCAAACACCTAGTCTTGGTTTAACTTGAAATTTTTCTAAATTATTTCTTTTACCTGACAAAACAAGAATCAATGAAAAAAGGTTAAAAAAGGTTAGCTATTTGTAATTAATTATTTTGTTTGGTATCCCAAACAAAGGAAAGAAATTGTATTTGAATGATGTGGGGGAATAAGTTGAATTAGCCCCCTTTATACTTTGTAGGTCGCCGCTTTAAAGTTTGAAGCTAACAATAGATAAGTAAAAAACCTTCTACTTTCATAAGCAATTCACAGGTATATTATTTGGTGTATTGGCTTGAGGAGGCTGATGAGGCTTTAGCCCTTGATTTCAAATTCAGGAAGATCACCTTTTTTATGTATACATTTAAAAAGCGATCACCCAGATACAAACTTCTTTCTCCCCCTACCCCTTACCAACATGTCCAACTGATGGGATCATAGCTTATGGAGACAAACAATGGGTACAAATATTTGTAATCGAACAGATTTATTATTATTGTTTGTCTAGATCTCCCTTTCTTCTCTCCCCCCCCAAACAAAAAATCGTCCAGTGTAAAGCTTGTCAAGAAAGCATAAAGTAGCGCTAAACAAAAATAATAAGTATAAATATTTCTAATCGCACAGATTTATTGTTGTTGGTCTAGATCTATAACAAATTTAATGACATGACTGATCCAAACTAATTGATACAATTACAATTAATATAAGCTTTGATTTTTTATAAGTATTTTAAAAATGCTTTTTTTTTGTTATATCCTCGATTTGATCATTTTCCCTTCAAACTCATAGTTATGTTATGATTGGTCGATTCACATACCATGAGTCTCTGGCAACATCCGTCTAGCAGTGGTTCTCAAACTGGTCCGCGAATGGACTTAGGAGTTCCACAGAAAGAAAATGCATACACTGCTAAAAGCCAGTTTAATCGATCGGATAATTTGAAACAAAAGTAACTCGCCCCTCTCTAATATTTCTATTTCAAATTATTCTTTGACAATCTAAACCAAAAGATTCGAAGACATTCTTCACTTGGATATTCCCGACAGAGTATTGAAATCTTTTGCAAGTGGACAAACTCACATCCCAACTAGAGATGAAATCATACAAACACAGAGGACTGCTTATTGAAATAACACGAAATTTGAACCAATCTTTGAACAAAGATAAGACAAATGTCTGATAGTTGCCAATTGTATATTCCGCATTACGGCTTGTTGTACAGAAGTTGTTGGCTTCTTTCTTGTTTTCAAAGTTGGTACAACGCTGAATCAATGCCGTAATGAACCTCACTGAACAAAAAAGACTAGAAATAATTTGTGCTCGTTGCGGTTGTTACAGACAAGACGGATATTAATTAATACGTTCATAAAATCCCATCATGTAAGAATTTTTTTCTTAAATTAAAGTTGTGATTACATCTGTGATCTTTAATAACATTTTATTTAAATTACGCATTATGTAACTTTTTCACGGACAACATAAATGTGTCAACCACTGCTGTAATGAAATTTGCAGTATGTGGCCGTTTTCCGCCATGCCCACACTGCAAATAAGTAGCGTAACAAATCTCAACCAATGCATCTCAAATAAGTAGCCTAACAAATCTCAATCAAATGCATCTCAAATAAGTAGCGTAACAAATCTCAACCAATGCATCTCAAATAAGTAGCGTAATAAATCTCAACCAATGCATCTCAAATAAGTAGCGTAATAAATCTCAACCAATGCATCTCAAATAAGTAGCGTAATAAATCTCAATCAATGCATCTCAAATAAGTAGCGTAACAAATCTCAATCAATGCATCTCAAATAAGTAGCGTAACAAATCTCAACCAATGCATCTCAAATAAGTAGCGTAACAAATCTCAACCAATGCATCTCAAATAAGACATTAAATGTGAGTGAAAACCATAACTTTTAATTTCTTTTCTCTCAATCACACAATTATAACATCACCACTAACCAGACTTATCTCCCACTGCCAGTCAAACTGTACCAAATCAAACAATGAACACTCCAGGCCTAAGTTAAAAAAACAACAACTATTTTTAGAAATTGAAGATTTGCTTTTATCTTGGTCGACCTTTTCTACTACGACCCTAGTAATGTATTTAGTTTGGGGTTGGCGTGGACGAAAACACTTTGTGAATACAAGAAATCGAAGCAGTCGTTTCTGTATAAGAAGCTATCAACGTTTGCTGGTCAGATTTATATATATAAATTAAAGTAATCGATTATGTTCATATCGTGTCTAAATAGTAGATGAGACTGAGAGCGGGTATGTTTGTAATGTGTCTGGCAGACGAACTTTAGACATGTGATCAAGCGAGGCCCTAGAGCGCCATTTAAAAATTATCTATCTTTCTGTCTAACTATCTGTCTATCTATCTGTCTGTCTGTCTGTCTATCTATCTATCTATCTATCTATCTATCTATCTATCTATCTATCTATCTATCTATCTATCTATCTATCTGTCTGTCTATCTATCTATCTATCTATCTACCTACCTACCTATCTATCTATCTATCTATCTATCTATCTATCTATCTATCTATCTATCTATCTATCTATCTATCTATCTGTCTGTCTGTCTATCTATCTATCTATCTATCTATCTATCTGTCTGTCTGTCTATCTATCTATCTATCTACCTATCTATCTAATTTCTGTCTCTACCTTGCTGTCTCTTGCTTTTTGTTATACAAATAACAAACTATTTTCTTACACATGAAAAAATTTTTCTCTCCCCCCCTCCCCCTACGGTCTTATAATGACCACTTATGTATAGTCTTTTTTTAAACTACAACCACTGATAGGGACAGAGAAAATCTTCTCCTAGTTATGTAGCAATAAAACCCCAGTTCGTCAGAGTGTTTGATACTGTATACTTAATGATAGTCTTGTTCCCCCCCCCACCACAGATAACAATGACTTTAATTCCATTCCATGAGTTCAACTCCATTGTCTACAAAACTAATTGTTACTCTCAATACTTTTGTCCGCTGCTCCCTCACCGTAGAAAGAAGGCAGAAGTAATCGATAATGAATTATGATTCTTCCCCCTCCAAGTTGACTAGAATGTAGAGTGGATAAGACGATGCTGAGCAGGGAGGGCAAGGTCACGAGGAGGGGTGGGCAGGAGAAAATGGCAAGCTAGAGACCAGGAGAAGGCACATAGTCACTCAGGTAAAAAGTCGTGGAGAGGGTGTGGCGAACTGTTCGCTCTTTCTGAGCATGTAGAATATTTCGTTTTGATGGATCATTTGTCGATATCAGTTGGCAATTTATTTCATAGGAGGGTTGACTACAAATTGCTTTGTTATCACTCTCATGGGAAGTTTAGTTTCTCATAATAGATCAATCTCGGAAACTTGGGACTACCGAGGCGGTTACACAGGGATAATGGGACGGAATATCGACTCAATATTTTTGAAGCAGGCTAAGACTTGACACATTAATGACATTCAGTTGATCACTAAATACAGAACCTTATGGACAAATAATAGTGTCCGACGGATGAAACGTTTCAATTCTAAACTGAGAGTCTCTAGTTCGATTCCTGGTTGGGGGGGAGGGGGTATTATGAACTTCGAGAAGTTAAGGTCTCCACTGAGTCCACCCTAGTCTAATGGGTACCGGAAATTGGTCGAGAAAAGTGAAAGGCGTTCGGTCATCCTTGGCTCGCAAGATCTGACCGGGAACCTTACATTGCATACATATACGTGGAAAATGTATTATTAGGAAATGTACTTCTCTTTTATTTTTGGTTAAAATTTTTTTTAGTTCACATCAATTACAGCGTCGTCTTCGTGTCACAGTCCACGGATTTCCGAATCGAGTCTGATTGCAAGACCTTGTGTGTACAATTAGCGAGACCAATCGTCGTAGAAAACCTGCACACTGACCTCCAACATCAAAACCTATGGGCAGTGGTGACCAATAGTTCGTTTTCACGTCACAGGTCTGTATAACATGGCAACGAGGCCAAAGGCTACGCAGATCAGTGTTGAGGCCTACCATAAACGATTGGTTTCGTATGTGGAACGTCGAATACAGATACAGTTCTTGAACTGCTACATTCGCATACAGTCCTTATTATAACTGTTATATGCACACAATGCTTATATAACTGTTACATTAACATACAGTCTTCAAATCGGTTCTAGACTTGGGCGGCAATCGTTCTCTCTCTCATAATGTCAACATCCTTCCCCGTCTAGTCACTGATAGTGCGCGCCTTCTGCACTACCTTGGATGGCCGTGTGCATGGCAAGGTTATAACAATACAACCTTTGATATAATCTTTAATATATAATTATTTTATTTTACTACAGCAATCTTTCAATCCGTATCGTGCAATTCTCTATCAAAAGAGCTTATCTCCCCTTAGCTAAGCATTCTTATTTTAAAGACAAGGCTTATCTCTCTAGATTGCTACATGTTTTTTTCTATGCATTCTATATGAAACCTAAATTAATTAATTGTAACTAATTGTTTAACTATCTGTTTTTTTTAATTGATTCATTTGTTGTCTTCGATCATGAGTTTGTATGCAAAATTTGATGACAATTGGATATGTACAAGTGGCCAAAATAAAAATAAAAAAGATACAGAGTGAATTAAAAAACAGAAACGGATACGTTTGAAGTGATTAAATTAAAGGCATGCATTAACATTTAACCCATTCTTGAAACAAACACTATTAGGGTAATCTATAGAAACATGCAAACAAAATTTTTTTGGACTCTGAAAATAGGCGGTAATAAGACATACTGTTTATGTTTGATAGTGAGTGAATCTATTCTTAATTCTTCGTTATACATTCAACTATTTCAGAGAAGAATTAGAAAAAAAAATAATACAATATTAATACCAAATCATTAGAAAGTGGACATGGCGTATACTTTTCTCAAAAGACGAAATCTCAGACGATTTCCAGATTTGACAATAGTCACATGATACAGCATCCCAGTTAGCTTGATAAAGGTTAGGGACTATATTTGGTAGCCCTAATAGCTGGACTTCATTCTACATTTGACTAGATGCTACTAGACAGTACATTTTTTTTCTACCCGGAAGTATGTCTAGAGGTTTCCTCCCCTGCTACAAAGTCCCCCCCCCCCCACTTCCGCCCCGTGGTGGTATCTGAATCTCAGACGCTGTCAGTTGATTCAATTCTCACGGCCCTAGTGGAAGACATGACTAAGTTGCTTCTATTACGTCATATCGTCAGACGGTCGCTGGATAAATGCTTCTAAAGTTTGTTGGTTTTGTAAATGAGAAAAGCACGTGGACATTTTAAAATCAGGACTTGCGTTAGAATTAACAATGAATGTAGTTTCTCGCTAACCTTTTGACCTGTTTTAGAAGTAGCTAGACATCGAGAGCAATCACGACATTTAAAGCACTGACGACATCTTATCTTATCTTATATAATACAGACGTTACTTCAAAAAAGAAGATGATTACGTCCTACGCGTCATGCATTTAGTCATGCATATTAACCAATGACTTAAATTCTGCCAAGTCACTGGTTTTTCTGGCTAGCTCAGGCAACCCATTCCATGCTCTAATAGCACTAGGGAAGAAGGAGTATTTGTACAAATTTGTCCTAGCATATGGGACGAGGAATGTGCCTTTATTTTTGTGTCTTTCAGAGTATTTTATTAAATTTTGTTTTTGTATTTGAAGATTATGGTTCAGTGTTTTATGTATAATTGCTACTTTACTTTTGAGTCTTCTGTCCTGAAGGCTTTCTAAATTTAGTGATTTTACTAATGGTGTTACCCTAGTCAAATGTGAATATTCGTTTGTTATGAATCTCACTGCTCTATTTTGTGTTTGTTCCAGTTTCTTAATGTTTTCTTGAGTTGAGGGGTCCCACACGGTGGATGCATATTCTATTATTGGCCTAACCAAGGTTAAATAACATTTTAGTTTTATGTTCTTATTTGATTTATAAAAATTTCTTTTAATAAACCCTAATGCTTTGTTGGATTTTTTTATAGTTTCATCAATATGTGGATTCCATGACAGTTTTTCATTTATTATAACACCTAGGTATTTTGCGTTTTTAGTCTGTGTTACTGGTTTGCCATGAATAAGATAAGTGGAATTAATTTGTTTTAGTTTTTTTGTTACTCTTAACAACTGACATTTTTCTGGGTGGAAAGACATGCTCCAATTTGATTCCCATTTCTGTAATTCATCTAATTCTCTTTGTAAAATATATGTGTCTTGTTTTGTTTTTATTGTTCTATATATTATGCAATCGTCTGCAAATAATCTGACTTTTGTTCCTGAACTAATGCAATTTGGTAAATCATTTATGTAAATTAAAAATAGTAGTGGACCCAAGACTGTTCCTTGAGGTACACCTGAGTTTACTGTTATTGGTGTTGATTTAGAGCCATTTATTATTACAGTTTGTTCTCTCCCTATCAGAAAATCTTTAATCCACTGATGCAGTGGACCGTTAATGCCGAAATATTTTAATTTTTTAAGCAAACTATGGTGGTGAACTTTGTCAAAAGCCTTGGAAAAATCTAGTAAGATAGCATCTATTTGTTCACTATTATCTAAACCTTTTGAGAAATCATCAATTAGTCCTATTAGTTGTGTTTCACATGATCTATATTTCCTAAAGCCATGTTGGTATGGGGTGAGGACATTATGTTTGTCTAAGTGGTTTATGATGTTGCTACATATTATGTGTTCTAGTATTTTACATGTGATGCTGGTAAGTGATACTGGTCTGTAGTTTCCTGGATCAGATTTTTCTCCTTTTTTAAATAGGGGGGTGACATTAGCTTCTTTCCAGTCCTTTGGTACTCTGCCCTGGTTAAGCGATGCCTGAAAGAGTATTTTGAACACTGGGGCTAGCTCATTGCTTAGTTCTTTGAGTAATCTAGCTGGAATACCATCAGGTCCAGACGCTTTATTTGGTTTGGTGTTGGCTAATAGTTTTTTAATTCCATTTTCTTGTACTACTAAATCTTCTATGTTGTCTACTTGGTTCAAATTAAGAAATATGTCTTTGTCTCCTGGGGCTGAGAATGCTGATGCAAAGTATTTGTTTAGGATGTTTGCTTTAGTTTCATTATCATTATGTATTATGTTATGTTCATCTTTTAATGGCGCTATGCCTGTTGTTTCCATTTTCTTAGACTTAATGTATGACCATAGGTTTTTGTTGTTATCTTTAGATATTACATTGTTTATGTATTCACTCTGCAGCTGTCTGCTTACTTTTTGGGTTAGGTGTTTAATTTTTATATACTTTTTGTAAACTCTTTCTGCCTTGGTTTCTTTAAATTTTCTATATAGGTTTTCCTTCTGTTTACAAAGCTTCTTTAGTCTATTATTAAACCAGCATTTATTTATTTTGTTTGATGTGTATTTAGTTGGTATATGATTTTCTATAATGCTTTTAAGATGGATTTTAATGAAATTCCAGAGGTCATCGACTGGTTGGTTAATGTCTTTTTCTAATAAGAATGTTTGTTGAAAGTTTAATGCAGCTTGGTGTAGTTGTGTTAGGTTACATTTATTCCAGAGTAAGATTTTTCTTTTGGTTTTTGTATTGGCTACTGCTTTTATCTGACTGTGTATTTTTATGATCTCATGGTCTGATAGACCAGGGATAATATCATAATCAACTACTAATCCAGGTCTGTTGGTTAAGAAGAGATCTAATGTGTTGTTTAATCTAGTTGGCTTTTTAATGATTTGATCTAAACTTAGGTTGTGTAAAGTTTCTATGAAAAGCTCATTTATGTCCTTAAGGTTTTGGTGTTTATCTATGGTTAGTGTTTTCCAATTTATATCAGGTAGGTTGAAGTCACCCATAATCCAAAAAACTGCATTTTTATTTGTCTCTTTAAGTGTAGTAATCTGATTACATAGTTCCTGCATGTATTCTAAACTAGAATTTGGTGGTCTGTAAATGCTGCCTATTATAAGGGATGTTGAGGTGGTATTAATTTTACAAAATTAATAGCATTTATAACGTATTGAACATCCATCACATTCATGACATTCATTACAACCACGACATGCATGACAATCATTTGACAATCACGTCATTCAGAACACACAAATCCATGAGATTTTGAACATTCATGATACTCAAAACATTCATGACATTTACGACATTCACAACACTCATTGCATTCAGAACACTAACGACATCCATGGCATTTTGAACTTTCTTGACAATCAGGACTTTCATTACTATGTATTGGTTAATTATTGGTAATAAGTTATTTCATTTCATATCGAATAAGGGGAATAACTTCTACATTATTTAGACATATAGTCGTAAGTGCTGAGTTCTTTCCCTTAGAAACGCTTACTTTTAAAAAAAGATTTATTTTATATTTTGCTTGTTGATGTTTGATTTCCCTTGTATCAATATACTCGCATGAGCGTTAACACATAGTCAATCAGACTTCTGGAAATAACTGTAAAAATATTCAATGGTGTTTTCAATGTATTAAATTATTAGTTTTTTGAGTTTTAAAAATCTCTGTCGGTAGAAGAATTCCGAGTTATTTCGAAAATTAAAAACGAATGGGGAAAGCAGATATGTTTTTTTTTTGAACCGCTTTGTTAGTCTTACAATGCTTATAGTTATAGTTGTAGTTATACTAAGAGAGTCTTTTCAATGTAAAGGGAGATTTCTTCGTTGTACTGGGAGAGTCTGTTCGTTGTACTGGGAAAGTCTGTCCGTTGTACTGGGAAAGTCTGTTCATTGCCTTTACTGAGCCACTGATTTCAGCATCATTTATTGTTTCGAATTCACAAAGTTATTCTCTTTTCTCAAAATCAAGGCCGGATTTAGATTTGATAAGACACTAATCTTTTTGAGATATGAGGCTTTTATATAATTTTTTATTGACTTAAGGGTTAAACTGACACGCAGTTTTAAAGTACATAAATAGTGAATGATAAATTTAATTAAAATCATATTTATTAATAAGAAACTCACGCAGGCAATTTTTAAGTAAAGAGGCGTGGAACCATAATCTGCTGCTGGTGTAGCTGAAGCCTTGCACTGCTCAGAGTACATTACAATCAATCTAAGAGAACATAGGTACTTTTTTGTTTGTTCACAATCTCTCTCTCGCTCTTAGTGTTTTGTTTGTTGCTGCAAGAAGCTGTTTGTTTCCACATAGTTACCATTCACAATAGAAAGGCGCGTAACATCTGTGCGAGTCAATCAGACGGAAGCAGGAATGCGGCTTAGACTTGGCCCGCCTTCTTACTCATTCTTAGATTACACAACAAAAAAGTAGTTCTCATCTTTACACAACAAAAAAATAGTTCTAATCTTTTGTCTGATACTGTGTGTGTGTGTGTGTGCCCTTTTGTTTTACTTTTGATTATGCTCTCAGTTTTTTTTTAGCAGAAATAAGTCTCTACAATTCAGCTTTCTTGGTTGTTTTTTTACAAAGCTTATATCTACTCTGTATGTCTGTCTGGTCTGGTTTGAACATGTTTTTTCTTCCATTTTTCATTCTCGGATCAAGTTAAAACTGCACAATTATTCAATTGAACCTGACAAGACAAAAATTTAAAAAAAAAAATTAAAAAAACAACTAACTAGTTAATTAATTATTGGTGAATTATAATTTTTTTTATTGATTTCGAAATAAGAGAAATAAATGCTACTTGATGATTGATGTGGATATATGCATGTGGATTTAGTTTTCTTATTACGTTTTTATGCGTGTTTCTCCCATCGTTATGTAATAACATTTGGTTGTATTTTAAGAGAACTTTCAGGAATAATGCTTAGTGTCTTTTTGATCCAATGTGATCGAGTAGCATCAACCATTTGTCTGGGGCTTGAGTTTAAGTCCCAACTAGATTTTTTCAGGTCTGTCTCACATCTCTTGCTAGTCTCACATCTCTTGCTAGTCTCACATCTCTTGCAAGTCTCACATCTCTTGCAAGTCTCACATCTCTTGCTAGTCTCACATCTCTTGCAAGTCTCACATCTCTTGCTAGTCTCACATCTCTTGCTAGTCACACATGTCTTGCTAGTCTCCTCTCTCTCTCTCTCTTTTCCACTTTCACCCCAATATTTTTTTAAACCTTAATTACGACACAGGGGAGCGAGGTGGCTGAGTGATTAAGCGCTTGGCGCCTGAGGTCCTGGGTTCAAATCTAGGTGGAGACTCTAACGGGTACCTTATTTTAGTCGGGGCAAGGCATTTGGTCGCTGTGCTGGCCACATGGCACCATGCTTGTTAATCGTTTGCCAAAGAAACAGATGACTTTAACGTGCTCTTTTAATCTCAGTCTGAAAGGGGGGGGGGTACTTTACTTTACTTGGAACTAATTACGACACACCTTCTCATGATTTCATCAGAAATTCTTCCGCCTACACAAACATCCTCCTTACTTTCCTCGTGATTACACCGGGAACACACGCCTACACTCCATAACAATTGAATCAGAGCACTCTGCTGTAACATGGAAGATACGCTATACAAAAGCAATAAGAAAAATATATAACGCAGTGGTCAAGTACTAGAGCACGAATCAAGATTCCTGGATTTGAAGCTAGGTGGAAACCGAGAATTGTTATTTAGAGTTGAGGAGCATAAGGTCTAAAAAAAATTTTTCCTCCGAGATATTCGGAAGGGAAAACTCCTATGACAACATGGCGTGTTAGAACTGTCCAGTGACAGGCAATCAGTTATAACCGATAGCCTAAGGGCATAAGAAAATTAGCATAAAATGGCAAATTGAGTTCCATCTTTTTCATTCTGCCGCAACCACTGCTGTGGAAAGATAATTTATTGAGCTTTCGGATCGCCCATAGCGTGCTTGAGCCGGCACTTGACAAGGGGCTGTTATTACCTCGCTTCGTTACTATATTCTGTTAGAAGAAATAAATATATTGTTCATGTCTTACTGAATCTGTTATAAGTTTCATCTTTGTGTATTTGCTGATTATAAATGAATGCGGAGCATTTATAGTAGTATAGCTAAGGTAGGCAGTTACAAAGTCATGGTCTGAATTAATAATGAAGTCTAAAAGCGTACTATTGATAATATACCTACACATAACGGAATGACAACTACCGGATATGTACAATATGTCAGAAGAGCGATTTTAGATAATCTTTTGGTATTGAGCATTTTCATTTAGGCCTAAATGGAACTAGAATGAGGATGTAAATTTACCTAAATTAAACTACTAATTTAGCACTCTTAGATTTAGATCTAGATCTAAAATATATATTTGGGATAATGTAGATGTAATTTGGATTAGATTTATATAAAAAAAACAATCAATTAGATACTCAATTAATAGACTAATTGCAATATGAAATATTAAAATATTACATTAGTTTTAGTATTTTATAACATTGCTATAGTGACATATTGACAATCTAGACTTTAGAAATAATAAAAATCTACACTTTAAGCCTAGTAATTAAAATTATAGATTTGATTTAGTCTAAACCATGGCTGTCTGGTAGTGCGGTTTGCGCGCTGGACTGTCGTTTGGATTCATCGATGGTCCCAGGTTCAAGCCCTGCCCGCTCCCATCCCCCGTTGTCCTACGGGAGGATTGGACTACAACTCTGAAGGAACATCCGAAACATGTAAAACAACAAACATTCTAAACTAGACCAAGAAATTCTAAATCTAGATTCTATACTGATTTTAATTAGAATTAGGGTAACACCATTAATAAAATCACTAAATTTAGAAAGCCTTCAGGACAGAAGACTCAAAAGTAAAGTAGCAATTATACATAAAACACTGAACCATAATCTTCAAATACAAAAACAAAATTTAATAAAATACTCTGAAAGACACAAAAATAAAGGCACATTCCTCGTCCCATATGCTAGGACAAATTTGTACAAATACTCCTTCTTCCCTAGTGCTATTAGAGCATGGAATGGGTTGCCTGAGCTAGCCAGAAAAACCAGTGACTTGGCAGAATTTAAGTCATTGGTTAATATGCATGACTAAATGCATGACGCGTAGGACGTAATCATCTTCTTTTTTGAAGTAACGTCTGTATTATATAAGATAAGATAAGAAATCTAGTTTTTTTTAAATCTAGCTCTAAGAAAAAAAATCTAGATCTAGTGTAAAAAATCTAGCTTTAGTGTAAACAAAAATCTAGATCTAGTGTATAAAATCTAGATTAGATCTAAATCTAGCTATTATGTCTTTTAAAAATGCGAGTCACATTACGAGGTTTTTATAAACATTACTATACCGAGTTGATTTAGCATTTAAAGAATTTATTCCATATGACGTCAAAGGAAAAAAATCAACTACGTCACACGGCCAAGTTAGACTAAAAAATATCATCTATACGAGCAGCTTGTTGAGGGTTTATAGACATGTGTGCACCGAGTGATTTCTTTTAGCATTTCATTTAAAGAATTAACTCCATATGACGTCAAAGGAAAAAAAATTCCATTACGTCACACGTCCTAGTTAGACTAAAAAAATGTCATCTTTACGAGCAGCTTCTCGAGGGATCATAGACATTGGTGCACCGAGTTTGTTCTTGTAGCATTTCATTTGATGGGCTAGTTAGACTTAATATATATATATAAAGGGATTAAAGACGCTTTTTTTTTGTTTTGTCTGTCAGTCTGTCTGTCCGTTATGTTAATAGCGAGAAAAAAAAAAGACGAAAAGCTATTGAAAATCTGATTAAAATTTAATTTCCCTTCCGAAACATCGCATTAGTTTTAAATTTCTATTATAGATTGTTCCGGATGTTTATATATTTATAGTGAGAGAAAATAAGAATTCCAGATTAATCAAATGCCGTTAATTAAATTTGTGGGATGGTCTGTTATGAAAATTAGATGTACCATAGCCTTATGGAGATTTTTTCAAACCATACTTTGGTGTTAGGAAGTTGTTTTCCTTAAAAATCGGAGCATAATATTAACGGTAATTAGATTTTCTAACGTTTTAGATAGAAAGTTAAAATGTAGTGTAAGAGAGAAGTGCGATTTTACATAAATAGAGTTAAACTATTTTTCATAAAAAATCCGGAACAACCAATTTTCGTAAATGAGAAAATTATTTGTTTTAATTATTAGAAGAGGGATTTCAAACATTTATTAGCGTTATTAGATTTTTCATATAAAATTCGGATCATTTTTGGCGACGATTTGTAAGAAAATTAAAGTAATGTAGGTCGATTTCTTTTTCGAAACAAAATCCGGAACATTCTTTACCGATTAAACAACTTTTATTATGTTTCGGCAAGAAAATTAACTGTAAAATAAGTCTAAAAATTGATTTTCAATAATCGTTTCTAGTAAATTACTTTCTTATTTTAATAACCTATTGTCGATATTTTTGAAAAAAATTTTTTATTTGAAATAAATTTGTTTTAAATTAAAAATTCGGAACAATTGATATTGATAAATAAACTATAATGACGTAGTGTCAAAGAATGTAAATGTAATATTAGTCAATTATGCGATTTGAAACAATCGTTTGACATAATTTATTTTTTATAAAACAATATCCAGAACAACTTTATAGTTAATGAAATATAAATCAGTATAGATCATTTTATTTAGCATTTATATGCTAAATACATTAAAAAACGGGAACAATATATTAAAGATCATGTGTTTCTTGCAACGTTTAAGCATGGAAATAAAATCTAATATAAGTAAGAAGAGCAAACAAATATTCATTGGCATTAATTTGTTTTTCACAAAACATCCGGAACAATCTATAATAGATACTTTAAACTATTGCAATATTTCTGAATGAAAAATTAAAGGTTAAATAAGATTTACAATAGCCTCTAGTGTCATTTGTTAATCTAATCCTGACGGACAGACCGACCAACAGACAAAACGCACAAAAATAATCTTTTATTCGGATGGGGGCACTAAACAAAAAATAAATAAAATCTGATTTTTTAAAAAAGTTTAAGGAATTGGTTCAGCACCTGATAATGTTGCAACGTTACGCTTCTGCACGAAAGTCGCTGCATAAATAGTCCATTTTAAAAAATGTGCGTGATATTTACATACAAAGTGCATTATTAGCCTTTATAAACAAACAGAAATGTTTTCTTTTAATTTTTGCAGCTAGTTGACCAGAAAAAAACATCTTTAACTATTATTTATATTTGTTGTAAACATTTCCTGTACATTTTATAAATATATTTGACTTAGTGATACTGAAGATACACAGAAAATGTCCATCTTTGTTAGCATATTGTAACATTGCCTCCCTTACTTTTAACTTATTGTTTTAGAATTGGTGTATTTTTATGAAAAAAATGTTTTGCTTTTAGAAAACCAAAAGTAGCCGTTGCACCTAAACTTTTCAAGCCGCATTTAATGATGAAATAATATTTTTCATATCTCTTCTAGTTTTCGAGATATGAGTGTGACAGACGGACAGACAGACAGACGGACATTTTGCACAAACCTAATAGAGGCTTTTTTCCCTTACAGGGGCCGCTAAAAATCGTTAAAAAACAACAACAAAGCTTTTCTAAGGGGGAAAAACTCCGCACCTACAACTATATCTCACAATAATGTAGAAGTTTTTTTCCTTATTCGGTATCAAACAAAATAATTTATTACAATTAAATTAATTTACTGATTGTTATTTTTTTTTAAAATCCATTCATGCTTCATTAGGCGCAATAAATAATTGTTTAAAGTTTCAACTTGATTCTACAATGGGCGTGGGAGAAATATCGGGTAGAATTATCTCATGGACAAAACACTACATATTTAGCCATAACTGTGAATACTGAAGGAATATTTTCCATTGTTAGTATCAAAGAAAATAATTAATTACCAGTAATTAATTGACTAATTTTGTTATACTGATACATCTCTTGTCTACGCCAATGAACATTTGTGCAAAGTTTCAACTTGATTAGAGAATGGGGGTGTATGAAATAACGTATACAAACATTACCAAACAGACAGACAGACTTGATAGACGTTTTTTTTTTATTATAGACACCATAGTAAGAAAATAGTAAAAAAAAAAACACAAAAAAACAACAACAAGGCAGTTCTTGTTCAGTATTCCTGAACAAATTGTGACAAGTTGGATTAAAGTATTGGCCGTTATAGATGTCAAGGGGATTTTATGGTTTGAGAACCCACACTAGCACATAAGATCTACAAGCACAGCGTTATTATGCAGGCAACAAATACTATGATGTAAAGTTATGTACAGTTTATTATACAAAATAAGATAATTAGAGGTGAAATGCTGTACAGTTGCTAGGGTGGGATCTAGCGTATTTACATATTTACATTAGATTTGAGAACTAAGTGGGCTGAGTGTCATTAGGCTGGTTGCTTAGCTTTTGGTCCGGTGATGCACTGATGAGACGGGTGTGGCTAGTACTGATGCTGTCTGCTGGTGGGCTGGGTAGTGGATCCAGGCTCCGGGTGAAGTCCAACGTTGTATGGTTGCAGAGCTAAGCTGCGTCTACCATTCAGTTATGCCAGTGACGAGTCTGTGGCTAGCGTTGTTACTTGGACTCTTGAAGAATGAGTAGGACTGATGTCTGCAGATCTGGTGCCAACAAATCTGGTATCAGCTTTAGGTTGCTAAGATTTCAGGCGGATGTTGCCTATAAATAAAAGCTGCAACGATATGATGTAAACGTCGGTTTAGACATAATGATAACACTGGAAGGTAGATGCCTTTCCGTCAAAAACATCTTCAGACTGATGTAGAGAAACTATAATCTAGTTTCATAAATATCAAAGGGAACTAACAAATGAATATAATGTCCCATCAAGGGAGATAACAATGATAATGGGGACTCCCATCAAGGGAAATTACAAACAGTAATAAGTGATATATGATAAGTAATACAAGTGGTGTTCACCAGTCACGGTGAATAGCTAGTACATACATCGCTTAGATAAGATGAAAGGGGAAGGGGAGATCAACGTCTGATACTCGCCCATGCTCTCACATAAGTAAACATAGAGCATAAGTAATTACACACTCAGTAATAAGACATGTTTACAGAAATGTTTTGATAATTCCCTGCCAAGGAATTAATCTTATCTTATCTTATCTTATATAATACAGACGTTACTTCAAAAAAGAAGATGATTACGTCCTACGCGTCATGCATTTAGTCATGCATATTAACCAATGACTTAAATTCTGCCAAGTCACTGGTTTTTCTGGCTAGCTCAGGCAACCCATTCCATGCTCTAATAGCACTAGGGAAGAAGGAGTATTTGTACAAATTTGTCCTAGCATATGGGACGAGGAATGTGCCTTATTTTTGTGTCTTTCAGAGTATTTTATTAAATTTTGTTTTTGTATTTGAAGATTATGGTTCAGTGTTTTATGTATGATTGCTACTTTACTTTTGAGTCTTCTGTCCTGAAGGCTTTCTAAATTTAGTGATTTTACTAATGGTGTTACCCTAGTCAAATGTGAATATTCGTTTGTTATGAATCTCACTGCTCTATTTTGTGTTTGTTCCAGTTTCTTAATGTTTTCTTGAGTTGAGGGGTCCCACACGGTGGATGCATATTCTATTATTGGCCTAATCAATGATAATATATTGAAGGCTCTTGCTGAGCGCTAATATATCAGAGTTAAATTAATAATAGTTAAAGAGCTAAATACATCTGGTAAGAATTGTTAATAAATTCTCGCCCAGCTGGCTTGAACATTTAGCCACAAAGTCATGATATAAAATATAAGTATACAGTAATCTACTTACATTATCCATGATAAGAATGCACAAATATGTACACAAATAATGTAGTAATAAATGCACAAATATATATACATTACAAAGCAAAATGGTGCTCAAGCACTTTACAAAGTTACATACTACCTATCCAAAGTGAAATAAGGGAATGAAAATAGTCCAGAGCTCAAGCAAGAGATAGATGTGCTCCCTGTCTGCTCTTCAGCGAGAATGAGATCGGACGATGAAGTTTTGTCCATATACACGTGGAGAGGGAGGTGAGTGGCGGGGGGATAAGTGCAATGATGGTCTAGACTATCCGGCGTCTTTTGACAAACGGATCCCTCTTGACCGTGACGGCGTTTCCGGGAGATAGACACCGCGCGAAGGCGCGAGTTGAAAGTCCAGGGAGTTCGCCCAGGTGGTCAGAGGATATAAAAGGGGGGGGGGAGATTATCAGAGCTCGGTCGGATCAAGGGAGATTATACCTTGATAATGGCTAGTGCTAGACGAACAGCGTTGCCCTAGGCGTTGAGTTGAATGGGCACTTTGAAGTGACCAGCCGCTCCCGGAAAGGGGGGGGTCACCGGATGTTTGCCGAGATAGATAGACGGAGTGTACTCTTGTCAAGAGTCTAGTGTGGCGCGTGTCAAGGTGGGGATAGTAAAATGTGACATCGCTGCCAAAGGGGGTGGGGTTGGATTGGAGGGGTGGTGCCTGTGTTTTTAGCGCTTGATCGCTAAATTAGTGCAATTGATGATTAATAGCGTGTAAATAAATTAATTAAATGTTTAGACCTGAGTGATACCATGAGTGAGCTAAAAGGGTCGTCACACAAATGCATACAAAATAATTTTTTTTCCAAACGCCTTTCGAACATAGGAGCGATTGTCTGATACAGCCTGGGAGACTGTTGACTGATGTTGACATTTTTAATTGACTTGATGGACATGATCAAGACATGTATATACCTAAGGAAGTGACTAATAAAGGAAAAGAAGAAAACGCAGGGGAAACATTGGAGTCTGCCTTGGAGTATGCCTTGGAGTCTGCCTTGCTTACTAAGTGCCAGTGCGATTCACAACGGGTACTTTCACATTTAGCTATCCGAAACTGAAAAACTAAATCACATTCAAAACATTAACCGCAAATTACCACCTTGTACAGGCAGGACAATAATTGTACACAATTCAGTTGCACCTTCTTTCTACTAGTAGAATCAATGATTTCTTAATAGTACTTGAAGACGTTCATGTATTTCTTATGAACAAACACTTGTTCTAATTAACATTTTTAGAATTAATCAAATTTACAATTAAATCAAGTAAAGAATACATTTTAAAAAAGCTTATATTAAGTCTAATACACTAACCACTGTGCCAGCGAAGTGCTTATGAAAGTAGGTTTCATAGTCGTCTATTGTTTGTTTCAAACTTTGAATCAACGGCCTTATTCATACACAAAGCATATAGAGGACAAATTCAACTTATACCGCCACATCTGTACAATCACTTTCTTTGTTTGATGACAACCAAAATAATTAATCACCAATAATTATAATTCTTGTTTCGTTCGTTCGTTCCTTACTCGGTAGACCATATCAACGCCACTCGTTGATCAGGAAACATGAAAAGGATCAAGATGTCTATGTGTAGTCTCTCAATGAACTCTTTAAGTTGTGTCTGTTCTATCTATGTGTATGTTTCTGTTGTGTTGTTTTTATATGAAAAAAGAGTCCTTGTAATCACAACAAATTTCCATAAGGATCAATAAAACAGTCTTAGTCCTAGTCTTGATCTTGTCAGGTACAAGAAATAATTGTGCAAAATTTCAACCTGATCCGAGATTAGGTAACGAGTAAAAATCGTGTACAAAAAGTGTACCAGACAGACAAAGTGAGTTGATAGAAGCTTTGTAAAAATTGATATAAGAACTGTTACACAATGACAAAAATATAAATTTAGTTTTATTTCAGGCCATCATTTCGGTAGGCCTAACTTAAATATTAACTTTTATTGTATCTGAGGGTAATGGTTTTTTTTCAGTATTTTTTTAGCAATGATTTATTTTATGACCTTCCGAGTAGCAAAGGCCAAAAATAAATGTAATCTATTTCTAAATTATTTGCTGTTTCTAGCAGAACAAAGTATTCAGGGGTAAAACTGGAGAGGGGTACGGGGGCAGTATTAACTTGACAGAGGCAGACAGCAGTGGCTGAGTGGTTTAGCCCTTGACTTCCGAAACTGGGGTCCTGGGTTCGAATCTCGTTAAAGACTTGGATTTTAATTTCGGGATTTTTTGGGCGCCCCTGAATCCAATGGGTATCTGACTTTAGTTGGGGAAAGTAAAGGCGGTTGGTCGTTATGCTGGCAACATGACACGCTGCTCGTTGACCTCTGGCCAAAGAAACGGATGCCCTTAACACTATCTGCCCTATAGATCGCAAGGTCTGAAAAGGGAACTTTACGTATTTTCATTACTCATTTAGTAGAAAATTATAATCAGATTGAATCATTAACTCATATTAATTTATGTATAGGAGCTAGTGTAATTAGAGGGTGAGATACAAATAAAAACTAAACCAAATATATATATATATTATAATGTAAGATATACTGTATTATAAAAATGTATATTTAAGAAACTAAAAAATTACTATAAATTATTGTATTACTACTTAAAAATGCAACACGTTTGTATTTAGTGAAACATTTAATTGACAAATTTTGAGTTCCCTCTCCTAAATAGCTTTCCTACTAAGTAAAAAGGTATAAATCGTTTTTGTTATGTCCTGATAGAATCACACTATTGCCAGAAGTATGACGATACATATACACTAGATTCTAAGTATCTTTATGTTAGAATTGACAAATCTCAACTGCCAGAAGTAGGAAGAAAGCTGAAAATATTTTGACCGCAGATGTGTATCTAGGATTTAGCCTCTTTAGACACACGAGAAGTTGCAAAGTACGTGACAATATATTATAACAAATACAAAATGCCATTGAAACTCTCACAGAGAAGACATTTTGGCTGTAGTTGTCCTAAGGATCAAAGGGCCCCTATTGGTCATGTGCCTGAATGGCAGGAGCCCCATCGCGCCTTGACTGCTACACCACTGTCTTTCTCTCAAGGGGACCACCAAAAAATAATTGTAAATTTAAAAGTGTTTTTTTTTTGTAACAAAAAGTGCTCGGAAGGGAAGTAAGAGGTTAAAGTCCTTTGTCTAGACTAAATAGTATTTCTAGCTCCTAGAAACAAGGGAACAATCTAAAATGAGATGCAAGTAATACATGAAAATATTGTCTTTTGAAAATGACAAATGTTATAATTTCTTTCTAAAACTAGGGAGGGGGGGGGGTCGGGGCGGTAATACCTTGACAGAGCCAGACAGCAGTTGCCAATAAATTACTGGTCGCGTCTGCCACAGACTGATCGTCTGCAAAACATCCTTGAATTTTTAACTGATTGACGATTTAAACTAGTTAAGTGTATGTGTGTGAAGCAGATTTGAGGCCTGAATTTAATGCATTCATAAAACTATAGAGGTGATTGACCTTTCATTACTTTAGAGAATGTCTTTGTAGTGAAATTAAAATCAAAAAGATTTGTTGTAATATACTTTTGAATATAACGCTCATATTATATCAATGGTGTCAATGTATGTTCTAAAAAGGTGGGAGGGGGGAGCTGGGTTTGCTCAATGTTTCCAAAGTAACTCTTCCTATTTTTCTTTAAAGATTTCTCAGCTGGACTGAAAATGGAAAAAAAAAAGGTGAAGAAATACACAAACAATTACTTTCTAGAAGTTTGATCTTCAAAGTTATTAGGCTCGAATGTTTTATGCACACTAAAGACCGGCACTAAGGTAGTGGAGTGTGCCACTTTGACAAATCTTAGACCAAAATAATTATTTATATTTTAGTTTTTTGGTTTGTCTAGATTTTCCTATTTCAAACAACCAAACAGAATGTTCTTGTTTCACTATGTGTAGTTACGTCTCTCCAGGTGCTGCCTGGCTCTATGGACAATTAAAGAAATGCCCGGTGGGCCGGCAGCAGGACGACGTCGCTTGGAATCGCATTAAGGCCCTTACTTACACTGAAATATGTTTGGAGTAGTCTCTGTTATGAACGACTAACTGAAAAGATTGTTTATTGATTTTTTCGAAAAGAGACTCTTCACTTTTGATTTTTTCGAAAAGAGACTCTTCACTTTTGATTTTTTCGAAAAGAGACTCTTCACTTTTAATTTTTTTGAAAAGAGACTTTTCACTTTTGATTTTTTCGAAAAGAGACTTCACTTTTGATTTTTTCGAAAGAGACTTCACTTTTGATTTTTTCGAAAAGAGACTTCACTTTTGACTTTTTCGAAAAGAGACTCTTCACTTTTGATTTTTTCGAAAAGAGACTCTTCACTTTTGATTTTGATAGTGAATGACCTGAACACATTGATTCTATCTGTAGCCTACTCACCTACCCGTTTAAAAACACAAAGCAAATACATTACGTCAAACAAAGCAGGCATTTGTATCAGAAGGATGGGAAGGAGGAGGCTTGACCTCTTGGAGGCTGCTGCATTTTGCGTAATATTTAATTATTAATATAAAAAAAAACACTCATTTGGGGACCCTCCTCAAATAGAGACCTTCCCCCCACCCCTAGCTACGACACTGATATATATATTTTTTGATGTTACACTTTTTAAGGACAGATGTGAATGGATACCAATGATATTTGCGGAACGTGTGGTGATGCCAGGGATGATTTCTTCACCCAGTCCACCCCTGCACCCCTGTGTAAGTGAAGTGCGTGTGTGTGTGTGAGAGAGAGAGAGAGCGTGCGTTTATTAAAGTGTGTGGGTGTGTGTGTATATATATAATTGTGCATGTGTGTGATTGAGAATTCTCGAATACTGGTTATGAAACGCCACTGAAAAGTCAATATTTATTTCCGATATAAGTCAGTGTTTAAAGCTTCAACGTCTGTGCCATAACAGTTTTGATAAGTTTGGCAGAGACATTTCTGTTTTTATATCTTTGAGACAAAGTAATGTATTGGCATACTTGTTGGAATCAGTCTGTGTTTATCAATGTCTGGGTAGAAAACGTCTTCTGACACACACACACCCTATACTTATATGCTCAGGTAGTGGCCTATACGCCCAACACTTTAATGGCTCTGCAACTCTGATAGGGAAATTAATGGGGAGGGGGGGGGCAAACGGATCGAGCCATTGCGAGAGAAAAAAGAGATAATCAATTGTAAGTTTGTTTAGTCGGCCTTTTTTTGTTGTTGTGTTTTGGGAGATGATTCCTAGACTGACTTGTTGAATGTTGAGCAAATCTTCTTTCTAAAATACTGACTGACTCTTTGACTTAGTCAATGAAGTAGGTAAAGAGTCACCCAGCGAGTCAGTCCATGAAATAGTCAATGAGTCACTTGGCGAGTAAGTCAATGAAATATCCAAATAGTCAATCAACAGGTCAGTGTTTGATAGAGATCCTATTTTAGTGAATCTTTGACTCATTGATTGACTCGCTGCGTGAATCTTTGACTGACTATTTCATTGACTGACTCATTCATTGACTGACTGATTCATTGCCGGACTATTTCATTGACTGACTGATTCATTGCCTGACTATTTCATTGACTGACTGATTCATTGACTGACTGATTCATTGACTGACTATTTCATTGACTGACTGATTCATTGCCTGACTATTTTATTGACTGACTGATTCATTGACTGAGTGATTCATTGACTGACTATTTCATTGACTGACTGATTCATTGACTACTATTTCATTGACTGACTGATTCATTGCCTGACTATTTTATTGACTGACTGATTCATTGACTGACTGATTCATTGACTGACTATTTCATTGACTGACTGATTCATTGACTGACTGATTCATTGACTGACTATTTCATTGACTGACTGATTCATTGCCTGACTATTTTATTGACTGACTGATTCATTGACTGACTGATTCATTGCCTGACTATTTTATTGACTGACTGATTCATTGACTGACTGATTCATTGACTGACTATTTCATTGACTGACTGATTCATTTAATACTATTTCATTGACTGACTGATTCATTGCCTGACTATTTTATTGACTGACTGATTCATTGACTGACTATTTTATTGACTGACTGATTCATTGACTGACTATTTTATTGCCTGACTGATTCATTGACTGACTATTTTATTGACTGACTGATTCATTGCCTGACTATTTTATTGACTGACTGATTCATTGCCTGACTATTGCCTGACTATTTTATTGCCTGACTGATTCATTGACTGACTGATTCATTGACTGACTATTTTATTGCCTGACTGATTCATTGACTGACTACTATTTCATTGACTGACTGATTCATTGCCTGACTATTACATTGACTGACTGATTCATTGCCTGACTATTTCATTGACTGACTGATTCATTGACTGACTTTCATTGCCTGACTTTCATTGACTGACTATTTATTGCTGACTGATTCATTGACTGACTGATTCATTGACTGACTAATTCATTGCCTGACTGATTCATTGACTGACTATTTTATTGACTGACTGATTCATTGATTTTATTGACTGACTGATTCATTGACTGACTATTTTATTGCCTGACTGATTCATTGACTGACTATTTTATTGACTGACTGATTCATTGCCTGACTATTTCATTGACTGACTGATTCATTGCCTGACTATTACATTGACTGACTGATTCATTGCCTGACTATTTCATTGACTGACTGATTCATTGACTGACTGATTCATTGCCTGACTATTTCATTGACTGACTTTATTGCCTGACTGATTCATTGACTGACTGATTCATTGACTGACTAATTCATTGCCTGACTGATTCATTGACTGACTATTTTATTGACTGACTGATTCATTGCCTGACTATTTTATTGGACTATTTTATTGACTGACTGATTCATTGACTGACTATTTTATTGCCTGACTGATTCATTGACTGACTATTTTATTGACTGACTGATTCATTGCCTGACTATTTCATTGACTGACTGATTCATTGCCTGACTATTTCATTGACTGACTGATTCATTGACTGACTGATTCATTGCTGACTATTTCATTGACTGACTGATTCATTATACTATTTCATTGCTGACTGACTGACTGATTCATTGCCTGACTATTTTATTGCCTGACTGATTCATTGACTGACTGATTCATTGACTGACTATTTTATTGCCTGACTGATTCATTGACTGACTGATTCATTGACTGACTATTTTATTGCCTGACTATTTCATTGACTGACTGATTCATTGCCTGACTATTACATTAACTGACTGATTCATTGCCTGACTATTTCATTGACTGACTGATTCATTGACTGACTGATTCATTGCCTGACTATTTCATTGACTGACTATTTCATTGCCTGACTGATTCATTGACTGACTGATTCATTGACTGACTAATTCATTGCCTGACTGATTCATTGACTGACTATTTTATTGACTGACTGATTCATTGCCTGACTATTTTATTGCCTGACTATTTTATTGACTGACTGATTCATTGACTGACTATTTTATTGCCTGACAGATTCATTGCCTGACTATTTTATTGACTGACTGATTCATTGCCTGACTATTTTATTGCCTGACTGATTCATTGACTGACTGATTCATTGACTGACTATTTTATTGCCTGACTGATTCATTGACTGACTATTTTATTGCCTGACTATTTCATTGACTGACTGATTCATTGCCTGACTATTTCATTGACTGACTGATTCATTGCCTGACTATTTCATTGACTGACTGATTCATTGACTGACTGATTCATTGCCTGACTATTTCATTGACTGACTGATTCATTGACTGACTATTTCATTGACTGACTGATTCATTGACTGACTATTTCATTGCCTGACTGATTCATTGACTGACTATTTTATTGACTGACTGATTTATTGCCTGACTATTTTATTGACTGACTGATTCATTGCCTGACTATTTTATTGACTGACTGATTCATTGACTGACCATTTTATTGCCTGACTGATTCATTGACTGACTATTTTATTGACTGACTGATTCATTGCCTGACTATTTTATTGCCTGACTGATTCATTGACTGACTGATTCATTGACTGACTATTTTATTGCCTGACTGATTCATTGACTGACTTTTTCATTGACTGACTGATTCATTGCCTGACTATTTCATTGACTGACTGATTCATTGCCTGACTATTTCATTGACTGACTGATTCATTGACTGACTGATTCATTGCCTGACTATTTCATTGACTGACTGATTCATTGACTGACTATTTCATTGACTGACTGATTCATTGACTGACTATTTCATTGACTGACTGATTCATTGACTGACTATTTCATTGACTGACTGATTCATTGCCTGACTATTTTATTGCCTGACTGATTCATTGACTGACTATTTTATTGCCTGACTGATTCATTGACTGACTATTTTATTGCCTGACTGATTCAATTTGGGACTTGTCTAGAAAACTATAGCCGACCTTTTTTATTTTTTTTAATTCTAAAAATGAAAAAGTTTTTATTGTAGCACGTCCGAAACAAACAATGTCTACTTATGGTTTATATAAATATATTACACGCCTACAATGTCTACTTATGGTTTATATAAATTGATTACACGCCTACAATGTCTACTTATGGTTTATATAAATATATTACACGCCTACAATGTCTACTTTTGGTTTATATATATATATTACACGCCTACAATGCCTACTTTCTGTTTATATATATATATAACACGTCTACAATGCCTACTTTTGGTTTATATATATATATATATATTATATATATATATATATATATATATATATATATATATATATATATATATATATATATATATATATATATATATATATTACACGCCTACAATGCCTACTTTTGGTTTATATATACATCATTCTTTAACAAAACAACATTTACATCAGCCTTTAACAAAAACATAACATTTACATCAGGCTTTAACAAAACGCAACATTTACATCAGTCTTTAACAAAACATAACATTTACATCAGCCTTTAACAAAACATAACATTTACATCAGCCTTTAACAAAAACATAACATTTACATTAGTCTTTAACAAAACATAACATTTACATCTGTCTTTAACAAAAACATAACATTTACATCAGTCTTTAACAAAACATAACATTTACATCAGCCTTTGACAAAAACATAACATTTACATCAGCCTTTAACAAAGAAATGTAAGCAACCGAAATAAGTATTTAAAGCACTATATGTTGTAGATGCTTTAGTCCATATCTAACTAGTTGAAATGTCTTCAGTGTGAGTACTTCATACACATACCTCACATTGATACAGTACGTAGCGTTGACTCACTCATGGGTCTAGGTCTTCTTTTGTCTTCAACTACAGCATCTAGAAGGTTGTTTTTTGGTCTCTCCATTATTTACCTCAGCCTCCACGCCCCTTCGTTCTGTCTCGTTCATGCGCGCACCTACAAACTCAGCTGTACACGCTCTTACATTCTTGTTCTCTACTTCTGCTATTTTCTTTCCTCACCTCATTACATCTCCGTCTGTCGTTCTCTCTTTTTCTTCATCTGTCTCCTCGTTTAGTGCACTAGCGCCTTTTCCTCTTTGGTTTTTAGCTTTATCACTCTCTGCACTTTCAATGCTTTCTGCTCAAATTTTTTTCAAATGTTAGGTCCTTCTTTTGGGATATGAGGACTTTCTTCCCGCATACGAGGGCTTTATTTAAAACAAACAGGCTTTCTTTTCAAATATGAGGGCTTGCATACTTAAAAATCAGCCTTTTTATAAAATATTTAGACTTTCCTTTCAATATCAGGGCTTTCTTTTTAAAAAGAAGGGCTTTCTAACCAAATATCACTTTTATTTGAGTTCTGTCCCTTCTCGAGTCTGGTCTATGACCTTCCTGTCATATCAATCTTTCAACAATGATTACCTTGACTCAACATAGACACTTCAAAGTTGATTAGGGAAAAAAAAAGGGAGAAACAAGGAAAACAATAATTTGGTCACGTGATATAGCACTTGATCACGTGGTGTAACTACTTAATGTACGTGCAGACGATGTGTGGGAGTCTACCTTTACGCATTACGTTGAGGGCAAAAGTCAGACTGCGTGAAATTTGCAAAGCCATCAATCTGATGTGACCTGACTATTCTGGCAAGCAGATGACCCCTCCCAGCCCAGTTTTCGCTTACATTGGCTGTGGTCAGTAACACTGACTTTTACCACAAAAACTTAGGAACTCTTATTTTTTTAAAAGATATAAATAGATTGCATTTTATCCGCAATTCAGCACTCACGTTCATTGATTATTAACATACATGGCGATTCAAACAGAATGCGCCAAAATAAACATGCATTATTTCATTTCAGTTGCATTGTAATGGATTGAATTAGTAGTCATTTATTACAGAAGTCATCCTTGTTTTAACTGGCTGTCAATTTCAATTTGTCTTTGTAGGAAAATCACTTGTTTATTTACCCTCAAAATGGCGACTCCTCAGCAGAAGGCGTTTTGTGTGCTGGAGATTGCAAAAACTAATGCCATTGTTCCAAAGCAGCTTTAAGAACAGAATTTTGTATTGTGCAAGTATCCGAATGTGGGTTAGACAGTTTAAAGAGACAGGATACGTGGGTAAAGGAACGAGTCCTGGAAGAGCAAGTCTTTCAGAAGAGCATGTGAAGAAGATTTATGATGCGTTAGAAAGTTCTTATCGGCTTGATGTTGTCATAGCCTCCCCCATTTTCCTAACTGCCCCAGGGGATCACACCGTAGTGAGAAAGCTAAAAGCATGAAATAGTCCTAAACAAAAACAATTAGTAAAAATATTTCTATTCGCACAGATTTATTGTTGTTGGTCTAGATCTATTACAAATTTATGTACATAACTGATCCAAACTAATTGATACAATTACACTTCGTATAAGCTTTGTTTTTTTTTTTTAAAAGTATTTTTATATGTTTCCTGTTTTGTTTATTTTTTAAATAAAACGAAATGGTTTTGGTGCATTATATATTTTAACCAGCCTGTATAATGAGAATGCCTGATTTGTAACGAGTATAAACGATACGTTACGGATATACATGGTCTTTAATGAATATACATGCTATGAATTAAGTAGGAGAGAAAATAAATTATACTGAAGTTGATGTCTTGAAATCTCTGTTTCATTTTATACATCCTTTCCTTTAGTTCCAGAGGGCGAGACACTCTTGTTCTCGCTTTAAATATGGTCCCTAAATGCTTGTGCTAATCTGTGGTGAGACGAGTAGGCCCATCTACCACACTTCACGTTAGCATTATGCCAGTCGAAATGGATTTCACATTAAAAGAACTGTTGGAATTAGTTTTCGATTTCCCCCTCATCTGTAGCGCTTCAATAGCAATACGTCAGATAATTGTTCCAAAATCCCAACAGATTTCAGCGGTGACTGTAAAACTTTTCTGGGCTATTCCCAGGTTCATATCAAGTTTTAACTGTCACTTTTATGATAACAGTTTTAGTGACTTCAAGATTAAAACTGCTATGACTGTCTTTTATGGTCTTTCTATATTTAAGAATACATTTTAGTGCTTGCATTTAGTTGTAATTTTAGTGACTTCAAGATTAAAATTATTAGGACTGTCTTTTATGGTCTTTCTATATTTAAGAATACATTTTAGTGCTTGCATTTAGTTGTAATTTTAGTGACTTCAAGATTAAAATTATTAGGACTGTCTTTTATGGTCTTTCTATATTTAAGAATACATTTTAGTGCTTGCATTTAGTTGTAATTTTAGTGACTTCAAGATTAAAACTAATAGGACTGTCTTTTATGGTCTTTCTATATTTAAGAATACATTTTAGTGCTTGCATTTCGTTGTAATTCCGTGGCGAACCTAATTGACAGTCCCAGGTTCGAATCCTGGGATTTTGAATTTTGGGATTTTTAGGGCGCCCCTGAATCCATCCAGCTCTAATGGGAAGCTGACATTAGTTGGGGAAAGGTAAAGGCGATTGTGATGGCTACATGATACTGTCGTTGACCGTGGACAACAGAAACATCAACTGCCTTATAGATCGCAAGGTCTGAAAGGGAACTTTTAATTTTACTCCGTGTAAAATGCCTAACGTTAAAACTAATTTAATTTGTTGCATACATTCCGTAGATTTAATGACAAGACTATGACGTCAAAGCCTAAACCACCTGCATGACGTCAGTAAATGGCGGCGGGCAGGGTTCAAATTACCTTGAGAATGAAATGCATGCAACACTGACAGTCAGTTATACAACTTCTCTAGCTTCTCTATTTAAATTGGATGGATCATAATGGATCAATGTTCATTGCACTGTAATATTTCAACCTATTGTTAGCTGAACATACGTTGATTAATATAAATTATAACTTTGGTTGGAACATTCGTCTCCCTTATAGCACTTTAGATAACATATAGTCTATGAATAGCAGATCTATATCACATCGACTGCAGTGGAGTACCAGGGGTGCCAGGCGCACGGGGCAGTCTCACAGTAGCGTACGTAATTCACGTTTGCACTATATGATTGACCAATATGCAATATGAAGCTTACATATAGTTTAAACTTACATAGAATTGAAGTAAACGAATTTAGCGACATAAATTTATGGGATTTTGTGTCGTGTCATTTCAAGACAGTTTTGGCGCATTTTACGTTACTTAACAATTATTTTAGGGTCAAAGTAAACATATTGAGAAACATTTGCGAGTGAAAACATATTGAGAAACATTTGCGAGAGAAAACATATTGAGAAAGATTGTCGAGAGGAAACATATTGAGAAACATTGTCGATGGGAAACATATTAAGAAGAATTATTGAGAGGAAACAGAATGAGAAACATTGGCGAGAAGAAACAGATTGAGAAACATTGGCGAGAAGAAACAGATTGAGAAACATTGGTGAGAAGAAACAGATTGAGAAACATTGGCGAGAAGAAACAGATTGAGAAACATTGGTGAGAAGAAACAGATTGAGAAACATTGGTGAGAGGAAACAGATTGAGAAACATTGGTGAGAGGAAACAGATTGAGAAACATTGGTGAGAGGAAACAGATTGAGAAACATTGGTGAGAAGAAACAGATTGAGAAACATTGGTGAGAGGAAACAGATTGAGAAACATTGGTGAGAAGAAACAGATTGAGAAACATTGGTGAGAGGAAACAGATTGAGAAACATTGGTGAGAGGAAACAGATTGAGAAACATTGGCGAGAAGAAACAGATTGAGAAACATTGGCGAGAAGAAACAGATTGAGAAACATTGGTGAGAAGAAACAGATTGAGAAACATTGGTGAGAAGAAACAGATTGAGAAACATTGGTGAGAAGAAACAGATTGAGAAACATTGGTGAGAAGAAACAGATTGAGAAACATTGGTGAGAGGAAACAGATTGAGAAACATTGGCGAGAAGAAACAGATTGAGAAACATTGGTGAGAAGAAACAGATTGAGAAACATTGGTGAGAAGAAACAGATTGAGAAGCATTGGTGAGAGGAAACAGATTGAGAAACATTGGTGAGAGGAAACAGATTGAGAAACATTGGCGAGAAGAAACAGATTGAGAAACATTGGCGAGAAGAAACAGATTGAGAAACATTGGCGAGAAGAAACAGATTGAGAAACATTGGTGAGAGGAAACAGATTGAGAAACATTGGTGAGAGGAAACAGATTGAGAAACATTGGCGAGAAGAAACAGATTGAGAAACATTGGCGAGAAGAAACAGATTGAGAAACATTGGCGAGAAGAAACAGATTGAGAAACATTGGCGAGAAGAAACAGATTGAGAAACATTGGCGAGAAGAAACAGATTGAGAAACATTGGTGAGAAGAAACAGATTGAGAAACATTGGCGAGAAGAAACAGATTGAGAAACATTGGCGAGAAGAAACAGATTGAGAAACATTGGCGAGAGGAAACAAATTGAGAAACATTGGCGAGAAGAAACAGATTGAGAAACATTGGCGAGAAGAAACAGATTGAGAAACATTGGTGAGAAGAAACAGATTGAGAAACATTGGCGAGAAGAAACAGATTGAGAAACATTGGCGAGAAGAAACAGATTGAGAAACATTGGTGAGAAGAAACAGATTGAGAAACATTGGCGAGAAGAAACAGATTGAGAAACATTGGTGAGAAGAAACAGATTGAGAAACATTGGTGAGAGGAAACAGATTGAGAAACATTGGTGAGAGGAAACAGATTGAGAAACATTGGTGAGAGGAAACAGATTGAGAAACATTGGTGAGAAGAAACAGATTGAGAAACATTGGCGAGAAGAAACAGATTGAGAAACATTGGTGAGAAGAAACAGATTGAGAAACATTGGTGAGAGGAAACAGATTGAGAAACATTGGTGAGAGGAAACAGATTGAGAAACATTGGCGAGAAGAAACAGATTGAGAAACATTGGCGAGAAGAAACAGATTGAGAAACATTGGTGAGAAGAAACAGATTGAGAAACATTGGTGAGAAGAAACAGATTGAGAAACATTGGTGAGAAGAAACAGATTGAGAAACATTGGTGAGAAGAAACAGATTGAGAAACATTGGTGAGAGGAAACAGATTGAGAAACATTGGCGAGAAGAAACAGATTGAGAAACATTGGTGAGAAGAAACAGATTGAGAAACATTGGTGAGAAGAAACAGATTGAGAAGCATTGGTGAGAGGAAACAGATTGAGAAACATTGGTGAGAGGAAACAGATTGAGAAACATTGGCGAGAAGAAACAGATTGAGAAACATTGGCGAGAAGAAACAGATTGAGAAACATTGGCGAGAAGAAACAGATTGAGAAACATTGGTGAGAGGAAACAGATTGAGAAACATTGGTGAGAGGAAACAGATTGAGAAACATTGGCGAGAAGAAACAGATTGAGAAACATTGGCGAGAAGAAACAGATTGAGAAACATTGGCGAGAAGAAACAGATTGAGAAACATTGGCGAGAAGAAACAGATTGAGAAACATTGGCGAGAAGAAACAGATTGAGAAACATTGGTGAGAAGAAACAGATTGAGAAACATTGGCGAGAAGAAACAGATTGAGAAACATTGGCGAGAAGAAACAGATTGAGAAACATTGGCGAGAGGAAACAGATTTAGAAACATTGGCGAGAAGAAAGAGATTGAGAAACATTGGCGAGAAGAAACAGATTGAGAAACATTGGTGAGAAGAAACAGATTGAGAAACATTGGTGAGAAGAAACAGATTGAGAAACATTGGTGAGAGGAAACAGATTGAGAAACATTGGTGAGAGGAAACAGATTGAGAAACATTGGTGAGAGGAAACAGATTGAGAAACATTGGTGAGAAGAAACAGATTGAGAAACATTGGTGAGAAGAAACAGATTGAGAAACATTGGTGAGAAGAAACAGATTGAGAAACATTGGTGAGAGGAAACAGATTGAGAAACATTGGTGAGAGAAAACAGATTGAGAAACATTGGCGAGAAGAAACAGATTGAGAAACATTGGCGAGAAGAAACAGATTGAGAAACATTGGTGAGAAGAAACAGATTGAGAAACATTGGTGAGAAGAAACAGATTGAGAAACATTGGTGAGAAGAAACAGATTGAGAAACATTGGTGAGAAGAAACAGATTGAGAAACATTGGTGAGAGGAAACAGATTGAGAAACATTGGCGAGAAGAAACAGATTTAGAAACATTGGTGAGAAGAAACAGATTGAGAAACATTGGTGAGAAGAAACAGATTGAGAAGCATTGGTGAGAGGAAACAGATTGAGAAACATTGGTGAGAGGAAACAGATTGAGAAACATTGGCGAGAAGAAACAGATTGAGAAACATTGGCGAGAAGAAACAGATTGAGAAACATTGGCGAGAAGAAACAGATTGAGAAACATTGGTGAAAGGAAACAGATTGAGAAACATTGGTGAGAGGAAACAGATTGAGAAACATTGGTGAGAAGAAACAGATTGCGAAACATTGGCGAGAAAAAACAGATTGAGAAACATTGGCGAGAAGAAACAGATTGAGAAACATTGGTGAGAAGAAACAGATTGAGAAACATTGGCGAGAAGAAACAGATTGAGAAACATTGGTGAGAAGAAACAGATTGAGAAACATTGGCGAGAAGAAACAGATTGAGAAACATTGGCGAGAAGAAACAGATTGAGAAACATTGGTGAGAAGAAACAGATTGAGAAACATTGGCGAGAAGAAACAGATTGAGAAACATTGGCGAGAAGAAACAGATTGAGAAACATTGGCGAGAAGAAACAGATTGAGAAACATTGGCGAGAAGAAACAGATTGCGAAACATTGGCGAGAAGAAACAGATTGAGAAACATTGGTGAGAAGAAACAGATTGAGAAACATTGGCGAGAAGAAACAGATTGAGAAACATTGGTGAGAAGAAACAGATTGAGAAACATTGGTGAGAGGAAACAGATTGAGAAACATTGGTGAGAGGAAACAGATTGAGAAACATTGGTGAGAGGAAACAGATTGAGAAACATTGGTGAGAAGAAACAGATTGAGAAACATTGGCGAGAAGAAACAGATTGAGAAACATTGGTGAGAAGAAACAGATTGAGAAACATTGGTGAGAGGAAACAGATTGAGAAACATTGGTGAGAGGAAACAGATTGAGAAACATTGGCGAGAAGAAACAGATTGAGAAACATTGGCGAGAAGAAACAGATTGAGAAACATTGGTGAGAAAAAACAGATTGAGAAACATTGGTGAGAAGAAACAGATTGAGAAACATTGGTGAGAAGAAACAGATTGAGAAACATTGGTGAGAAGAAACAGATTGAGAAACATTGGTGAGAGGAAACAGATTGAGAAACATTGGCGAGAAGAAACAGATTGAGAAACATTGGTGAGAAGAAACAGATTGAGAAACATTGGTGAGAAGAAACAGATTGAGAAGCATTGGTGAGAGGAAACAGATTGAGAAACATTGGTGAGAGGAAACAGATTGAGAAACATTGGCGAGAAGAAACAGATTGAGAAACATTGGCGAGAAGAAACAGATTGAGAAACATTGGCGAGAAGAAACAGATTGAGAAACATTGGTGAGAGGAAACAGATTGAGAAACATTGGTGAGAGGAAACAGATTGAGAAACATTGGCGAGAAGAAACAGATTGAGAAACATTGGCGAGAAGAAACAGATTGAGAAACATTGGCGAGAAGAAACAGATTGAGAAACATTGGCGAGAAGAAACAGATTGAGAAACATTGGCGAGAAGAAACAGATTGAGAAACATTGGTGAGAGGAAACAGATTGAGAAACATTGGCGAGAAGAAACAGATTGAGAAACATTGGCGAGAAGAAACAGATTGAGAAACATTGGCGAGAGGAAACAGATTGAGAAACATTGGCGAGAAGAAACAGATTGAGAAACATTGGCGAGAAGAAACAGATTGAGAAACATTGGCGAGAAGAAACAGATTGAGAAACATTGGCGAGAAGAAACAGATTGAGAAACATTGGTGAGAAGAAACAGATTGAGAAACATTGGTGAGAAGAAACAGATTGAGAAACATTGGTGAAAAGAAACAGATTGAGAAACATTGGTGAGAAGAAACAGATTGAGAAACATTGGTGAGAGGAAACAGATTGAGAAACATTGGCGAGAAGAAACAGATTTAGAAACATTGGTGAGAAGAAACAGATTGAGAAACATTGGTGAGAAGAAACAGATTGAGAAGCATTGGTGAGAGGAAACAGATTGAGAAACATTGGTGAGAGGAAACAGATTGAGAAACATTGGCGAGAAGAAACAGATTGAGAAACATTGGCGAGAAGAAACAGATTGAGAAACATTGGCGAGAAGAAACAGATTGAGAAACATTGGTGAGAGGAAACAGATTGAGAAACATTGGTGAGAGGAAACAGATTGAGAAACATTGGTGAGAAGAAACAGATTGCGAAACATTGGCGAGAAGAAACAGATTGAGAAACATTGGCGAGAAGAAACAGATTGAGAAACATTGGCGAGAAGAAACAGATTGAGAAACATTGGCGAGAAGAAACAGATTGAGAAACATTGGTGAGAAGAAACAGATTGAGAAACATTGGCGAGAAGAAACAGATTGAGAAACATTGGCGAGAAGAAACAGATTGAGAAACATTGGTGAGAAGAAACAGATTGAGAAACATTGGCGAGAAGAAACAGATTGAGAAACATTGGCGAGAAGAAACAGATTGAGAAACATTGGCGAGAAGAAACAGATTGAGAAACATTGGCGAGAAGAAACAGATTGAGAAACATTGGCGAGAAGAAACAGATTGAGAAACATTGGTGAGAAGAAACAGATTGAGAAACATTGGCGAGAAGAAACAGATTGAGAAACATTGGTGAGAAGAAACAGATTGAGAAACATTGGTGAGAGGAAACAGATTGAGAAACATTGGTGAGAGGAAACAGATTGAGAAACATTGGTGAGAGGAAACAGATTGAGAAACATTGGTGAGAAGAAACAGATTGAGAAACATTGGCGAGAAGAAACAGATTGAGAAACATTGGTGAGAAGAATCAGATTGAGAAACATTGGTGAGAGGAAACAGATTGAGAAACATTGGTGAGAGGAAACAGATTGAGAAACATTGGCGAGAAGAAACAGATTGAGAAACATTGGCGAGAAGAAACAGATTGAGAAACATTGGTGAGAAAAAACAGATTGAGAAACATTGGTGAGAAGAAACAGATTGAGAAACATTGGTAAGAAGAAACAGATTGAGAAGCATTGGTGAGAGGAAACAGATTGAGAAACATTGGTGAGAGGAAACAGATTGAGAAACATTGGCGAGAAGAAACAGATTGAGAAACATTGGCGAGAAGAAACAGATTGAGAAACATTGGCGAGAAGAAACAGATTGAGAAACATTGGTGAGAGGAAACAGATTGAGAAACATTGGTGAGAGGAAACAGATTGAGAAACATTGGCGAGAAGAAACAGATTGAGAAACATTGGCGAGAAGAAACAGATTGAGAAACATTGGCGAGAAGAAACAGATTGAGAAACATTGGCGAGAAGAAACAGATTGAGAAACATTGGCGAGAAGAAACAGATTGAGAAACATTGGTGAGAGGAAACAGATTGAGAAACATTGGCGAGAAGAAACAGATTGAGAAACATTGGCGAGAAGAAACAGATTGAGAAACATTGGCGAGAGGAAACAGATTGAGAAACATTGGCGAGAAGAAACAGATTGAGAAACATTGGCGAGAAGAAACAGATTGAGAAACATTGGTGAGAAGAAACAGATTGAGAAACATTGGCGAGAAGAAACAGATTGAGAAACATTGGCGAGAAGAAACAGATTGAGAAACATTGGTGAGAGGAAACAGATTGAGAAACATTGGTGAGAGGAAACAGATTGAGAAACATTGGCGAGAAGAAACAGATTGAGAAACATTGGCGAGAAGAAGCAGATTGAGAAACATTGGCGAGAAGAAACAGATTGAGAAACATTGGCGAGAAGAAACAGATTGAGAAACATTGGCGAGAAGAAACAGATTGAGAAACATTGGTGAGAAGAAACAGATTGAGAAACATTGGCGAGAAGAAACAGATTGAGAAACATTGGCGAGAAGAAACAGATTGAGAAACATTGGCGAGAGGAAACAGATTGAGAAACATTGGCGAGAAGAAACAGATTGAGAAACATTGGCGAGAAGAAACAGATTGAGAAACATTGGCGAGAAGAAACAGATTGAGAAACATTGGCGAGAAGAAACAGATTGAGAAACATTGGCGAGAAGAAACAGATTGAGAAACATTGGTGAGAAGAAACAGATTGAGAAACATTGGCGAGAAGAAACAGATTGAGAAACATTGGTGAGAAGAAACAGATTGAGAAACATTGGTGAGAGGAAACAGATTGAGAAACATTGGTGAGAGGAAACAGATTGAGAAACATTGGTGAGAGGAAACAGATTGAGAAACATTGGTGAGAAGAAACAGATTGAGAAACATTGGCGAGAAGAAACAGATTGAGAAACATTGGTGAGAAGAAACAGATTGAGAAACATTGGTGAGAGGAAACAGATTGAGAAACATTGGTGAGAGGAAACAGATTGAGAAACATTGGCGAGAAGAAACAGATTGAGAAACATTGGCGAGAAGAAACAGATTGAGAAACATTGGTGAGAAAAAACAGATTGAGAAACATTGGTGAGAAGAAACAGATTGAGAAACATTGGTGAGAAGAAACAGATTGAGAAACATTGGTGAGAAGAAACAGATTGAGAAACATTGGTGAGAGGAAACAGATTGAGAAACATTGGCGAGAAGAAACAGATTGAGAAACATTGGTGAGAAGAAACAGATTGAGAAACATTGGTGAGAAGAAACAGATTGAGAAGCATTGGTGAGAGGAAACAGATTGAGAAACATTGGTGAGAGGAAACAGATTGAGAAACATTGGCGAGAAGAAACAGATTGAGAAACATTGGCGAGAAGAAACAGATTGAGAAACATTGGCGAGAAGAAACAGATTGAGAAACATTGGTGAGAGGAAACAGATTGAGAAACATTGGTGAGAGGAAACAGATTGAGAAACATTGGCGAGAAGAAACAGATTGAGAAACATTGGCGAGAAGAAACAGATTGAGAAACATTGGCGAGAAGAAACAGATTGAGAAACATTGGCGAGAAGAAACAGATTGAGAAACATTGGCGAGAAGAAACAGATTGAGAAACATTGGTGAGAAGAAACAGATTGCGAAACATTGGCGAGAAGAAACAGATTGAGA
The DNA here is from genome assembly GCA_036873155.1 of Biomphalaria sudanica. NCBI lineage: Eukaryota > Metazoa > Mollusca > Gastropoda > Planorbidae > Biomphalaria > Biomphalaria sudanica. The sequence continues at coordinate 67,255 of JAZGLO010002340.1, read as the reverse complement.
AACATTGGCGAGAAGAAACAGATTGAGAAACATTGGCGAGAGGAAACAGATTGAGAAACATTGGCGAGAAGAAACAGATTGAGAAACATTGGCGAGAAGAAACAGATTGAGAAACATTGGTGAGAAGAAACAGATTGAGAAACATTGGCGAGAAGAAACAGATTGAGAAACATTGGCGAGAAGAAACAGATTGAGAAACATTGGTGAGAGGAAACAGATTGAGAAACAATGGTGAGAGGAAACAGATTGAGAAACATTGGTGAGAGGAAACATTGAGAAACATTGGTGAGAGGAAACATTGAGAAACATTGGTGAGAGGAAACAGATTGAGAAACATTGGTGAGAGGAAACATTGAGAAACATTGGTGAGAGGAAACATTGAGAAACTTTGGTGAGAGGAAACATTGAGAAACAGTTAAAAGTTTAAATTCTATTTTCATTTTGCTATAAAAAAAAAAGTAAGAAAAAGAAGTACTAAAGAGCATTTGAGATACAAATTCTTCTAAATATACAATTCAAGGGAGACAGCATATCATGGTAGCAAGCCGTGTAGTTACACCGGCAAGAATTTCTGTTGCAGGCGTATCCTGCTCTGTGAGCACTATGTGCGGTGCCAGAGACTAAAAAAATGTTCTCATTGTGACTATACTATGCGACGAATGTAAGACCCAGTCACTATTGGTGATGACAGAAAGTTGCGAACTAATGTTGTTAACACTCAAACCAAGATTTTTAGCACTCTTCCATGATGGAGATACCAAGTGCCTGTTAGTACATTAGAAGAAAGGCTAAGCTATAACATTTTGTTATCGTTATTTAACCTTGGTACTATTTAGAGTTAGGTTTGAATTTTAAAGTGAAGTTTATCTACTTATATCAGGATAATATATTTGCTAACTCCCCCCTTCCCAAAAAGTTTAGAATGAATGCGGATCATAAAAGAACCGTGATTAAAGACTGAATCGAAACCATATCTTACAAATAGAAAACCAGAACCTAATAAAATACTTAGAAAGAAAAAGACACATTGCTCATTCCGTATGCTAGGACAAATTCGTACAAGTAATCCTTCGTCCCTAATGCTGTTAGAGCAGGAAACGGGTTGCTTGAGTCAGCCAGGAAAATCAATGACTTAGAAGAGTTTGTAATTAACATGCACGACTACGTATAGTATCCCTTTAAACTCATCTGATCTTTTGCTGAAATGTTGGAGGTGACATGTAGACTTCTATGGGCCAGCAACGCCTCTGATATGCACATACATCCCACACTCCTACACTTTGCTAGGTAAACGGCCAAGTATTATTTCCTGTCTAAACTATAATGGGTTTTAAATAACTGAATATAACGCTATCCCTACGCTATACCTGGCTTATGTCTCCACAAATCTAAGCATGCATTAGACGAGGCAGCTTTTTAGAATCGTCGAGATTATCTGGAATTTTTTTTTCTAACCTCAACACGGTTGGACCAGGAGAGTTGGAGTTTTAATTTATTTGCCATTGGCCCTGGCTCAAAAAACGGCTGATAAGACATTAAAAATAGGACCTGTGCAGTGATAAGGGATGCTAGATAATGGTAGACAAAACTGAGGGGTATTCCCTCAAAAACACACATCTACATAGACATGTATGTGTGATCACAGTCATTCACACAAGATACATCTATAGAAAGACGAAGTTTTTGGAACAACTGTTTCCTCAATGGGACATGCGTAGGTGTTTGGAAAGAGGAGTGTACTGTGGTTTGAAGTAACTCTTGACGAGTTGACGCGGGGGGGGGGGGAGGAAAGAGTGAGAGGAGTATAGGAGTTAAAATGTTACAGATGGGTTGCTTAAAAGTTGAATCGGGTGCATCCAGCCAGAAAGTCACGTGGGTTATGAATAGATTATAAAGCAAGACTGTTGAGGGGTGGGGAAATGAGGAGTTGGATGGAAGACAAATGCTAGGAGACGGTTTGGTTACGAGATTACTTCCATAATGAATGTTGTTTCTTTCTTTCTGTACACAGCCGTGGGCCAACATTGCCCTGAAGCAGCCAACAAGAGTCACACGAAGAAAGTGCATAAATGAGCAACTTCTCGTGAGCTCATTTCCAGCGAGCAATCGGTGAAGGTTTCTTTTATTTTCACTTCTATTAAGTTTTATTCAATGTGTGTGTCTGGGGGGGGGAAGTCTTAAAGACAGACAATATATCCACATGTGTCTGAGACATGAGACATCGAATATGATTTGACACTAGCATGGTCATTCATTCAACTCATCAAGCACTAAGAGTTGTACGATATCCGAGTCTCGTGGCTCCCGCAAGGATCCAATTACTGGTCAAACGTCTAGGGTTCTAGATATCTACTGGTCAAACGTCTGGACGTATGGGCACTAATATTGAGACTCTCGTGAGAGACAAAGTGTATCGGATCTCCCGTCTTTATCTCTCATGAGAATTCCAAGCTTGGTCATCAGTGCCAAGTTCCTTTAATGTTCAATGATTTTCTCCATAGAGATAAAAAACAGCAAAATTAAAAGAATTTATTTTGTTTGCTTCATGATGTCATTATGTCCCTATTACAGATCTTTAACTCATGTTGGCCTACACATTCAGAAACAGCCAGCGAAGAGTTACCTTACTTGGCGTCTAACGCTATATTAAGGGATTCCTTTTTTTGGATTGTCATATTAAATAAACAAGTAAAATATTTTTTTAAAAACTACTTTTTCTAAAAACAAAGCTTTTTTTTTTTTAGTTAAGGGTGAGCGCCGTATCTCTTGAGGCTTGAGGAGGCTTGGTCCATGAGATAAAATTCAAGTCTTCCCCCCCCCCTCCCCCTTTTTTTATAAATGCTTTTAAAAAGCGATTACAGTAAAATTCACCCATATATCCTTTTCTCTCCCCCCCCCCCATATTCCCAAGTGGTCCAGATAAGCGATAGGATCATAGCGTATTATTGGGAAAGCTAAAAGCATGAAATAGCGCTTAGTAATTGGTACAAATATTTCTAATAGCACATATTTATTAATGTTAATCTAGATCTATTACAAATTTAAATATAAGACTGATTCAAAGTAATTGGTACAATTGGTACACTAGTGGGAAGTGTGATCGATAGGCCAAGTACCGTTTAACTTGTCTTGGCTTTGCTACCTATGATGGGGGCTCGATGCTCGACACCCGACTCGGGCAGAGTTGTGTTTACTGAGCGCCTAAAGGCAGCACGGAAAAACCTTCTCCCAGATACCCCCTCCACTCCACCCACTGGTCCACAGATGATATTGGACCATAGCGCTCTGAGCATGCTATAAGTATTAATGTAGCGCTATATAAAAAAATCTATAATTTCGCATGAGCTTTTTTTTTTTTCAAGTATTTTTTTGTTTTTATTTTTTTGTACTTGGACACTTTCAGCGACCATTGAAACGGTATATCTTCCTAATGCGTGTCTCTGTCTCAAAGAAAGGATAGAATACATATTGGACATGTTATTACAAATCTTGCACGCTATTTTTTTACTTTCTTGCACAATTATTGGTTCAACTAGCTCTGTAGTGTCCCTCGAAGCTTCCTTACACAGAGAATAATCAAGCTGGAGAGGACTCGACCACATTTTGCGTTGATGTGATCCCAATGACATGAGTTGGGAACCACTGATTACTAACTCATTAAGCCCGTACCACGTGACCTGATACTATTTTTAATTGTATCGTTGAATACAGGAATCTTACAAGTTGTTTAACCACGTGTCAATGGATATGTAAAAATGTCGTTTCTTGTTTCCTTGTGCTGCCGACATTGTAAAATTAGCAAGTACGCCTGCACCATGACTCTTCAAGTCTCTTTCAATTGTAACCAACGCGAGTGCATTCAAGTTATCAACTCACTTGATGTTCATCACATTTCAAGAGTTGGTAATAATAATAATTTAGTTTATATAGCAGTGTAAACAAATATAACGTAGGCTCAGGGCACTATGAGAACATAATAGATACGATTTTAAAAAGACCATCTCAATACGTTTTAAACAGGTAAATCTTGAAGGTCTGTGTGTAGAGAAGTAATGGCATGTAGACTGTAGAGAAGTAATGGCATGTAGACTGTAGAGAAGTAATGGCATGTAGACTGTAGAGAAGTAATGGCATGTAGACTGTAGAGAAGTAATGGCATGTAGACTGTAGAGAAGTAATGGCATGTAGACTGTAGAGAAGTAATGGCATGTAGACTGTAGAGAAGTAATGGCATGTAGACTGTAGAGAAGTAATGGCATGTAGACTGTAGAGAAGTAATGGCATGTAGACTGTAGAGAAGTAATGGCATGTAGACTGTAGAGAAGTAATGGCATGTAGACTGTAGAGAAGTAATGGCATGTAGACTGTAGAGAAGTAATGGCATGTATTCAAGCTCAATGGGAAACGAGTTCCAAAAACGTTGATTCGTGATCTAAGGAATTGTAGGGTTTGAATGGAAAGGATGGCATAACAGGAAGAATTGAATCCACGGAGTGCAGGGCAGCTAGACAAGAGTTCCTCTCGGGCACAGTCATTAGGCTGTGGGAAGTTTGCGGCGCAGAGGTGCTCTCGGGCACAGTCATGAGGCTGTGGGAAGTTTGCGGCGCAAAGGTGCTCTCCGTCTTGACTTGGGGTTTTGGAAAGTTTGCAAAGCACATTTCTTGAAGGGGCCGAGAGACTTTGAGAAAAGGTTTTTGTATAACATTTTCACGTATGTAATTTTATACCTTTATAAAATGTTGAGATAAATCAATACAACCAAAAAAAACAACAACGTCTTACAACTGGGAGAGCTTATCAACTGAGCAAGCATTATTAGATTTATAGATCTAATTTAAAAACTATTCATAACATAATGGACATCAATCACTAATGAGCTCACCTTTCTTTGTGTGAAATTAATCCATCTTGTCACGTGAACATAATGGCAATCACACTCATAAACGTGAGACCCTCATTAACGTGGCCATCCGCTGCGCGCGGTAATTGAGTTTTTAAAACACGGAAGGGGATTCCAGCTGTCAGGTATTGTGACAGGGAAGGTTCAAGCGTAAATCCAACACTATTTAACGGCTAAGTAACAGACGTGAAATCAGGAGGGTGTCCCCCCGTCGTGGCGTCCTCACGCCGCACCTTTCGTTTTACTTCACCGGAGCTCACGTGACTGGCTGAGCAGAGCTGGATCTAGACCCACAGTGGTGAAAGGTGCTGTGTTCGAACTGATGTGACGTTGGTAAAATCCATTGACGGGTCGTGCACCTCTATGCCCGTGACGCAATCCAGATTTGAAATAGTAACACAGCTACGAATGTTTCACACGCCTCTATACTATCACCCCTACGCATATATTAAGTTTTCTAAGAAGTTGAAGAATGATATAATTAAACTTTTCTTTTTGTGCATAATTTGTGACTCTTGCTTAAGTAGTTAGTAAAGTGATTGATTGAACACCTATCCAAGTGTACTACATTATCTACATGAGAAGTACAAATAAACAGAGGGCTGCATACTTCTACGGCAATTCAAATAGATGTTTCAAAGTCGAGCGTACTGCTCACGAATGCAGTTATCACTGAATAACTCTTCCGTTACGAAACGGAGGGGGGGAGGGGGAGGGGAGCAGTACAGTTCCCATTTGTGTCCCCCTCACTTCTCAGTTCCCCCTCCTTCACGCCCTCTTTCAGCGAGGGCGAGTGTCGATACATTACTCGCGCCCTTCGCTGGCGATCCCTCTCCTACACTCTCTCTCTCCCAAACACTCGACAGTACGGGGAGATGACTAGTCGGAGTGGTGGCAAAAGGGGGGAGTGCTGTGTTTGCAGGCGTTGAACGCTAGTCGAGAAAGGGGCAAACGGATGGAGGACGTTCTAACACCAAGGTGGCAGAAGGGGGGCTGACGTGACCAAGACATTCGACGGGAAGACATTAGGTTGGTCAGTGCTGATGTAGTTGTAGCACGGAAGCGGACAGTGAGGCAATCGGTGCTGCAAGAGTATCTGGGGAATTATGTGGCTACGAAGTACGAAACTTTTACGGCCTGAAACTTTTCTGTAGTCTAATATGTGCCTAGTACTGCCAAGTTATTTTATAATACGTAAGACTAATACTGTTGCTTAATTCCAAGTTCTTCAGACTAATATATAGTACTGTAGCTTTTAAATGTTTGTTTTTTTGAGTATGTCCTTCGCGTTAGAAAAGTGCATGTTGGGATGTTTGCGTCTTTTTTCCTTCTTATAATGGATGACTTATATTATGTAAATTCAAGTCTATCAATATAGAAATTCACAATAGAAATACCGGCATTGCGTTACTGGAATTTAGTTTTTTCGTTTTAGCGTCACTTGTAGAGAATAAGCCCCATCCCCATGGTCTGTCTATAAAAAAGTTCAATGTCTTTAAAAAAACAACTTAATATTGTAAAATTATTTTATACATGGTGAACAGATAAATCAGCTTTTTAATTTAAGGAAAAACTCAAAAATTTAATACGATGTTGTATCTGACATCTCCATAGGGGCTGCAATTTGCTTAAATAGATGCCAAGATTACCTCATATGTTAATGTTATTGATCATAAAGAAAATAAACGCAGTCAGTTCTTAGTTCTAATAAGTACATATTACATATAGTTTAAAAGAGCAAATAAATGATAAACTTTCTCAATGGCCAATTCCAGACTAGTACAGGGGATCCTTTGGACGAGTGACCTGAGATTGTACTTTTTGCTTGTCTACACACATTTCTATGTCGATTATTTTGTGCTCACCTTGATAGTAGTAAACATTATTAGGCTGCGGGAGGGTGGGGGGATTTCATTTCGGGTGGGGGGTAAACCCCAACCTCCCCCCTGGCTACGCCCATGATGTTACTTATAATCATAATTGAAAATTAAGTTGATGAGAGAGAGAGAGAGAGTCAGAGAAAGAGAGAGAGAGAGAAGAAGAAGAAAAACAAGGTGATTTTAAAAAAGACAACATAAATCCTCATTACTGAGTGTGACAATGAAAGGCGCGAGATGTCCACTAATCTTTACACGTTAATGAGAGCCAATCCTGGATAGAGAAATATGACACGTGACCCCACAGGATACTTGTTTTTTTCTTCTTCTCCTTACTGTTTCGAGAGGCAGCCGGTCTTTGTTCTAAGCGCCCTCACTGTACTTTAAGGTGAGCACCAGGAATGGAGTTCATCACAGTTACAGTGAATGGAAACAGGGTCGGCTTTCACTTAGGTACCAAGAGGCGTCAACATGATTAAGCCATGTTTAGCTTTTAACGACTCTTGTTATCAATTTAAAAAAAAAACAACGAAATAGTACTATATCGTCTTAAAGATTTGTGAATAGACCCAGTAGACATTTTGGGGTCCAAATAAGGGAGGTGTGGGGGCGCACCATCAATATCACACGCCGTTGATGGTTTCAGAAGTTCAAAGCCCCGGAGAAAAGAAAACCTACAGTCGCTTGATGCTACGTTTACAGGAGGCAGACCAGAACAATGCCGTTGCTGTTAGACTAGAATAAGGAAATAGACTTAAAAATGGAAAAATGTCTCAGCATCCCATGATGCTCTCAATGTCATGATAACCTAGCACCAAAACAAATCAAGAGTATTGGTACTTATTCAAATAGAATAGAAAGTGGGTGGCAAGGATGGGAAAGAAGAATGTTTGAAGGGGAGAGGATGGCGAAGGAAGAGACTAAATAGAAGTTCTACACATCCCTGGCTCTATTGTCTCATAGGACATTCAACTTCAGCCGGCAGACAATAGGGAAAAGAGAGAAAAAAAAAAGAAAGAGAAAGATAGAGAAATAGAGAAAAAGAAAGACAAAGAAAGATAGAAATATAGAGAAAAACATAGAGAGAAAAAGGTAGAGAAAGAAAGAGAGAGCGTGGGTCGGGGGTTATGAAATAAATCTCTGAATAATATAATAAAAGCATAAAAACATAATAGTCTTTAATTATCCTAATCCTAACATTATTAGTGTATTTGTCTCCCACACCAGGTAAATATAGAAACAGAGACACAAATCTTCACCTGGTTTGTCCTTACAGTAACTAGACAATCTGTTGATGGTCAAGATATAAACATAATTCCTGTGGTCTAGAGATCATCGGCTCCTATGAATCATTAGTATGAATAATTCACTCTCTATGGCAGGGGTGGGCAACCTTTTTGTATCGAGGGCCGCATTTTTAAAAAAATTGGGAATGGCGGGCCGCATATGTATATACAATTTAGATACTCTACCTAACTGTGTAGAATGTCTTTTAATTCATATTTACGCTGTATTATATTTACGTTTCTTTTTTTTTTCCACACTCCACGTTATGGAATTACAATAAGAGTTAGCAATTTTTGAAACCAATTTTGCGATTTTCTTTTCAAATTGCTGTTGTCTTTTTATATTAAAATATCCTCACAAATATACAGTTGTACTTAATGAGCAGTATTTTATTTTTTACACTCGTGCATAATGTTCCGGAACTGTGGAACTAGCATACTAGTTGTTATCCTTGTGACTGCTGTCAAATTACAGTCAGTCAAAATCGACCAGTAATAATATTTGTTTAGTTTCCACAAAAAAAAAATGCTTGTTCACTGAATGAGACAATATATGTTCCGGAAGTTAAATGTCGGAACGAGCGAAACTTGCTCTTTTGGAGCATCACCAGAGAATGCTGACTATGTCCTTCAATGGTGCGTTCTAAATCAAGAGACCCGAACATAGAACCAAAACTATTCAGATATAGGATTACTGATCTGAACCGTCCAACATGTAAAATAGGAACGAAGAAGAAGAAGAACAGATGTATGTGTACACAAATAGTGTGAACAGCAGCAATTTTTTTTAAAGTGTGGAAATACAGCTTCTGGCACCCATAAGACTCCCGTGGCAGTACTGACTGGAACTTCTCTTTGCTTGGAGATATGTCATCTGGAGCTGAATCAGCTTCTGCGTTAAATGGTGAGCTGATGGCATGTGCGTAGCCAGGGGGGGGGGGTGAAAATGAAATCCCCCCCCCCCAGAAGGGGGGGATCGGAATAAAGTGACTGATTTTTTCCTTTGATTTTGTTTATTTTAGGTGAGATTTTAATACTAAACCATCACTTGCCCTAGCACAGGCAATGGTTTTTGAGTTTAAAACCCCCTACCAGGGGTTCTTGAGTTTAAAACCCCCTACCAGGGGTTCTTGAGTTTAAAACCCCCTACCAGGGGTTTTTGCAGTTAAATCCCCCTCTTCTATAAGACATGACGAAAAAAATGCAAACGACAATTCCCAAATTCCAAGAGCACAGTTAAGGAAGATTTTGATTTTAAAACCCCCTCCATAAATTACTATAAACACCCTCTTCGATATGAAAAGACAAATTACGCACTCAAAATGTTACGAGCGTAGCTAAATGGGTTTTGACTCAGTTTTGAGTTTAAACCCCCTTTCAGCTGGGTTAGAAGGTAAAAAATACCTCTTCAATATTACAAAAAAAAATAAAAAATTATACACTCAAAATTTTATGAGTGTAGTCAAAGGGGTTTTGAGTTTATACTCCTCTCCAGCGGAGTTTGAAGCTAAAAAATACATTTTCAATATAAAAAAAAGCCTATTACACACTCTAAAATCTATGAGCGTAGCCAAAGGGGTTTTGAGTTTAAACCTCCCGCCAGCGGGTTTGAAGCTAAAAAATACACCTTCATTTAAAAAAAAAAAAAGCAAACAACGCACTCAAAATGCTATGAGCCTTCCCAAAAGAGGTTTTCAGTTTAAACCCCCTTCAGAGGGGTTTGATGCTAAAAAATACCTCTTCAATATAAAAAAAAAAGCAAATTACACACTAAAATTATTTGAGCGTAGCCAAGCCAATTGGGGGTTTTGAGTTTAAACCCCTCTCCAATAGATGGCTTTTTTTTTTTAAGTTTAAAACCCCTCCAGATGGTTTTGAATTTAAAATCCCCTTGCAGAACGTTTTGAGGTGGAAAACCTCTATCTTCAATATTATTCTAAAGCAAACTACAGTTACCAAATTCTATGACCGTAGCTTAATGGGGTTTTGAATTTTAAAAAAATACAATAACTCCAGAGATTTTTAGTTGAAAACCCCCAACAGATGATTTTGACGATAAAACATCTCTTTTCGATATAAAATCTAAAACAAACTACAGTCACCTAATTCCAAGAGCGTATTCAAGAGAGGTTAGACATTTCTACTAGTGGCGGGGCTCCATTAATAAACTGCAGGGAATAGTCATCTGCCGAAATCGGAAAACACTAAATGTGGCTCAACAAAGATGGCTAAGAAAGATTTTAGGAGTCAGTTATAGAGATCGGATCTAAATCAAGGACATCCTATGACGAACTTGAAGTCGACCCCTTGGTAAGATTGTGACAGAGCGTCGCATGAGGTTTGCGGGACATGTTCTCCGACAAAATGAATACCAGAAATAGTGTTTGGCGGGGAAATCCCCCCCAAATCCCCCCCCCCCCGAAAAAAAATCCTGGCTACGCCCTTGGCTGATGGTATTGGAAACTGGTTCTTGAGGTTTTAAAATTTGCTTTTATAAATTGCACAATTAAGAAATCTAAATAAGTGTTGTACTTTTAATCATTTCACTAGAAATAGTTTCCCCTTTCAGCAAAGGAAAATGACAAAACCTGTTATATTTTGCTTGCTTGTAGAAATGGGAAAGCTTTGTTAGATAAGATTTAATATGCATTAACATTTCATATGTAAAAAAAAACTAATTAAAAAAAACAACAACGTAGCAATTGCAATTATGAAACACATGAAATCTGTCTTCATTATAAATATTGGTAACAAAGTCACAGTCAATGTCCTTTAAGATGCATTCCCATGCTAAAGTAGCGGATACATTGGATTATTTTGTTCCTAAATCAGAATTACCTGTGGTTAACAACCCTAGCTCTAATAAATTTGATTAATATTTTATTTAAACCAATTAAATGTTGAAATTCTATGCAGCTTTGTGCAAACTTTCCTGTTTAGAGTTTATGGTTGGGGTATTTTTTATAAAAAAAAACATAACAAAACAAAACAAACAAACTATATTACTCAGTCAAAGATCGAGCTCCATCAGTTATTACACTTGCCCTCTTGTTCCAAGCCTACCCAACATTCAACAAAGTTCTTCATAGCATTGAATAAATACTGATCAGAGATTGTTTCTTGAATTGAGTGTATTGATGCATAGCCAATAAGCATAATCTTTGTTTACTTGAAACTTTTTATAATAGACAGTTTTAGTAATTTATATAGATATTATTTTTAATATATTTGCTTTTTAAATCTGTATATACTGTGGGCACACCTGATTTCTGTAGGTGTCGGCGGGCCGCATAAAACACTCCGGCGGGCCGCATGTGGCCCGCGGGCCGTAATTTGCCCACCCCTGCTCTATGGTAAATGAGCTAGAAACACGAAGAAAACCTGCCACACTCATCCCTGACGCACAGGTGTAATGGCAGTGGACTAGGATTTGAAATAGTAGAACCATCTTGCTCAAGAGGAAAGATGTAGTGACCCAGCAAGCTGCAATCAGTGAGACAAAGGTCACTTCTGTCCAAGAAAGACAATCTACTTAAAAAACCAACACGCGAGGCACTTTTAATGCGATATACATGGCCGAAATATGCAGTTGCACTATATGAATTCACACATGGAAATATTCCACAATTCCATGGTCATGGGACATTCAACCAATGAAAGCGGCCAGTAACTACAAATCTCCATGTAATTGATAAGTATTTCATCAATGCTAAATATTAATAAGATAGAAAAAAAAACGCATATTAAACTGTGACTCATTCAAGTCAGGAATAAAAACGAAAATGGCCGAGAAAGAGTTCGAACTAAGTGAAGCATTCTGATCAATCATGTACATTACGTTTGCTAACAGTGGAATTCTTTAATAACGTTTCTCTTGTACATTTGGAAATAAAAACTTCTATTATGGAGCAACCGTAACTTTTGTGGTTTCCCTTCTTTTTAATAAATCTCTTGGGTGTAACTAATACTCGGTACACATGCACTATAGTCAAAGAAAACTAAATAAAACATTATCAGCAAAAGAGAGCGAGTTGACGTGACCAGTTATATCAGCTGTGTACACTTTTCTAGACAGTTATACTTTTTCTTTCAGGTGTGTGTGTGTGGGGGGGGGGAGGACTTTGGAAGTTGGTAAGATTGAGGTTTGAGTTTTAAAAAAAATTTTTTACAGCATGTAGCAATATGACAGGCAATTTTTTTTTTAAACAATGGATGTCTTACCTGGATGGCTTATATTTGTTTTAATGTGAAAAGAAACATGAATGAGTTACTTATACATATATTGTTAGACCGGTATGTCTAGTAGAGATAGTGTGGTATGTTTTGTGATGGCTAGCGTCTGGTAACATTCTTACACCTTCCTGTGATGACGAAACCTTTAAATCAGTTCCTTGGTGGTCTAACGTTTAGACACTTCCTGGTAACATTCTTGCAAGAGTTCATGCAGTGGTGACCAAACTTTTAGACACTTCCAAATTCATTAGCCACAGCATCACTAAACTACAAAATGTCCAGTGTGATGCAATCAAGTCACTGGCTTTCTTTATGCACTTGGGGAAGAACACCGAACCACATGTCGGGCTGGATATGGCCTAAGTGCTGCAGCCTGGAAACCACTGAATTAATCCGACCAATATATTCTCTAGACATTACTCAACGAACGACAGATGAAAAGCAAAGTGAAATACGATGCAAAAGCTAGACTACCTAAAGATTATTCTGTCGGAGAGTTCGTCTAGGTCAAACATGGCAGAAAGCAGTTTCATAAAAAAACATTCAGCACCCAGATCTTACATCATAAAGACAAACGATGAAAAACATACAGAAGAAATCAACGCTTTTTGAATAAGAGTTTCGATTAAGACATCTCTGGGTACTATGATACCGATGATGACAATGAACTGCAAACTGTTGGAACAAACGAAACAGACAGTTATAGATCAATGTCTAGAGAACTTATTGTGCCAGTCAAGACAACCAGAAGTGGACGAATTGTTAAAGTTCCTAGTAGACAGGGCCGGCCTTAGGCCCCGCGCTAATTCTAAGTATTAAATTAAACCATTATAACGTAAATAAATTAACAGGGTTTTCGCGACCTCCAGATTTTACAGGGCCTCCAGGAAATCTCATGAAAAGGCAAAATATGCGATAAAGTTCTGAACTTTTTTGAATTTATTCAGATCTCCTTAAGAATAGACCAAATTGACATTTTGGGGTGCCAATAAATAAAAAGTGGCATTGCGAGCTTTCATTTGATAAAAATGTATTGCAAAGACGAAAGTAGGCCTATTTTCTAATTCAAAAAAAATAATAATTTTGACATTATGCTTATCCCTACCCAGACTAGGCCCCGCGCGATCCGTTTCGCATAGGGCCCCGCAAATGATAGGGCCGGCCCTGCTAGTAGATATCACTCTTAAGAACTTTAAAAGGAAGGGTGTGATAATAACTTCAAAAGAAAGGATGTGCTAATATTATATGATATTACGTCATTGTTTGTTGTTTATGTTTTGTGCGAAAGCAAAAGGATTAGATGGAAATAAAAAGGGAGTTTCTATTGAATGGAGGAAAGATGAATAGAGGGGTAATAACTCGAGTGTGAAGTTTAATTCTGAAATTATATATAGACGCCAAACCCGAATAATGGACTATTTTAGCATTATTAAGAATAACTTTTAGATCTGTTATACTCGATTCTGTAAATTTTGCTTCAAGGTTAATTAGTGTCGCCATAAAATACTCGCCATTTAGATCTATTATTAGTAAAGGTAACACGATAACTGGAATTCGCTGTATATCATGCAGTTTTATTCGTGGCAACAAAGTTTAAAATGTAAAATTAACTTTAAAAAAAACTTTGATTTCTGTGGGAAAAAATATTTTTAAAATGTCAACAAAGTCAACGTACTGATAGACCTAGATCTAGGTTTAGTCTTTGTGATAAAGTTAATCCATAAATGTTGAAAAAAAAAGACACCTGTTGACACTATTTGTCAATCAAATATATTCATTTATGTATTTACAAATTTATTTCGGACACCCATTTGGGCCTCCCCCCCCCCCCCAGGTGGGATTTTAATATTCTCCCCCCATCCCCCCCCCCCTTAGTTACGCCACTGTTCCGCAGAAATATTTGAAAGGGCTACAGTGGGCTACATGTAGCCTGTGTATTCAGTGTGTATTGTACTTTTCGAAGCCATGTTTTATTTGATTTTCTAAACCCGAAATATTTCCTTTCCTGAAGGGCGCGCACTAAGATCCTGATTTTTTGTTTGTTTCGTCTGCAAAGATAATTATACTTTTTAAAAAATTCATCTCGTTCTGAAAACAAGGTACGTGAAGAAGAGTTAATGAAAGTGAGTTGTCTTGGATTTCTTGCTCTTTCAACTAGACTTCTTAGATCAAGTCTGCTCTGCTTTCTAATCGTTTCTACACACAAAGCTTTTACGAAGTGCTATTGTATCAATTAGTTTGGATCCGTCATGTAATTAAATTTGTAATAGATGTAGACCAACAACAATAAATCTGTGCCATTAATAATATTTGTACCAATAGTTTTTGTTTAGAGTTATTCCCTGCTTGTAGCTGACTCAATACGCTATGATCCTAGCACTTATTCGGACCAGTTGGGAAAATGGGGGGGGGGGGGAAAGAAAAAAGAATGTGGGTGGATTTTACCGTAATTGTATTTTTAAAGCATTTACAAACAAAAGGGGGGGGGGACGACCTGAATTAGAACTTGCTAACTGACATACTAAGCACTTTGTTAGCGAGGAACTTATGACTAGTGAAGATTGTATAGTTATATAGTGCTTGTTTCATTTTAGAGCGTCGACCTATAAAAGAGACTAGATCAGCTTATACCACCACTTCAGTCAAGTACAATTTCTTTCCTTGTTCGAGCTATCAAACAAAATTTAAAAAATAAACAATAGTTAATTGATAATTGATTGTTTTTTTTATTATTGATTTTTGTATTGTCAAGTAAAAGAAATTATTGTGCAAAATTTCAGCTTGATCCGAGATTGAATGGGGAGAAATAATGTGTACAAACGTTTAACCAGACAGACAGACAGACAGACAAAGTGAGTTGATATATTGTTTGTAAAATTAGCGCATGTAAAATTGTGTAAATTGCAGACTTGTAATTTCTAATGAATTCCAACTTTGATTAAACACTTTCACATATGTAACATGTCATTCATATTGTAACATGTCATTCACATTGTAACATGTCATTCATATTGTAACATGCCATTCACATTGTAACATGCCATTCACATTGTAACATGCCAAACTGGCAAGCTAATGGAACGAGTCATTGCTCGACTATTTTCTATCACTAACTAGATCGCTAAAAACAGCGAATAGAAGTCCCAAGGGGGGGGGGGGGGCGGCTAAAAATGAACAGAGTTGTTGGTCTTGAAACTTTGCACAATCTGGGATTTTGTTTCTTCTATCCTATTTGTCTATTGTGCTTTATTTTAATACGATGTGGACTTAGAATTGTAATTCACTTCTATTGTGTCACTGTATCTGGAGTATAATGTGTGGATATTTATTCTACAATTGAAGTGCGTATTCAGATTTCTTATAATGCAAATTCTTTTCAAAGTCTCCCGAGCAACCTTTGAATGTTGTGTCATTCATAAGCTAAGAATTCATCAGCTAAGAGTGACGTGCCTGTACTAAATATAGCTAAAAATAGACGCCTATATCAGTCATCTTCGCGGTTCAGCATCAAAAGCTTTCTACATTTATCTAAAATTTTAAACCTAAAAATGTTGAAAGCAATAATCGCGCTATGTCGCTGGGGATCAGAAATGTAATCAAAGCACAACTTCCCTTCTCTGATGACCTGCTCCAACAATCTCTATCTCAATCAGATGTACATAATGAACACATACAAAAAATGGAAAAGAAAATCCACAGAAAAATACCCAAGAAGATTGTCCTCAAAGACTTCAAACAAAATCTTCTTCTTATTTCCTCTAGTCAGATGAATGTTTTTCTTCAGAACTAGAAATATTCTTCATAAGAAGTTCATCTAAAACCAAGTACTAAAAAAACAGATTTAAAAATGTACTCCTGGAAAAAATAAAGAGAAACAATAGATCTGGATTCATGAGCTTCAGATGGATTTGTAAAAATCATTAAGTTTGGGGGAAAAAAATTCTGAAAATAAAATGAACTCCAAGTTTACATAAAAAAAAAAAAGCCAGAAAGTTTTTAAAAATAAGTGCACACGACAAAAAGTTCAGGAATGCGTCGGGGCGGGGGGAGGGAGTCAGAAAATAATAGCACTTATCTTATCTTATATGATACAGACGTTACTTCAAAAAAGAAGATGATTACGTCCTACGCGTCATGCATTTAGTCATGCATATTAACCAATGACCTAAACTCCGCCAAGTCACTGGCTCAGGCAACCCATTCCATGCTCTAATAGCACTAGGGAAGAAGGAGTATTTGTACAAATTTGTCCTAGCATATTGAACAAGCAATATGCCTATATCTTTGTGTCTTTCAGAGTATTTTATTAAATTTTGTTTTTGTATTAGAAGATTATGGTTCAGTGTTTTATGTATAATTGCTACTTTACTTTTAAGTCTTCTATCCTGAAGGCTTTCTAAATTTAGTGATTTTACTAAAGGTGTTACTCTAGTCAAATGTGAATATTCGTTTGTTAGGAATCTCACTGCTCTATTTTGTGTCTGTTCCAGTTTCTTAATGTTTTCTTGAGTTGAGGGGTCCCAAACAGATTATGTATATTCTATTATTGGTTAAATAACATTTTAGTTTTATGTTCTTATTTGATTTATAGAAAATTTCTTTTAATAAACCCTAATGCTTTGTTTAATTTTTGATAGCTTCATCAATATGGGGATTCCATGACAGATTGTCATTTATTATGACACGGAGACATAGTGAATGTAATAACATAATAGAAAATAAAAATGAAACTATGCAGTTGGATAAGGCCGGTTCTAGATTACTTTGGCGCTCAAACCAATTGAACGAATCAGCCACTCTTACTTATATTTATAAAGAGGGAGAGAGAGAGAGATGGAGAAAATTTCTTTGTGTATATATACATATAATATAATATATTTATATGTTTGTGACTCATGATTGAAACATCTCATTAGACTTACTTAGACTTAGGTCCTCCCGCGCCGTTCGGCGCATTGGGCGGCAAGCTGTCTCCATAAAGATCTGTCACTGGCAATGTCTGAAGCCTCCTCCCACCTGGTGTCCACTGTTTTGAGGTCCTCCATGAAGGTGTGTCGCCAAGTAATACTTATCTTATATAATACAGACGTTACTTCAAAAAAGAAGATGATTACGTCCTACGCGTCATGCATTTAGTCATGCATATTAACCAATGACTTAAATTCTGCCAAGTCTCTGGTTTTTCTGGCTAGCTCAGGCAACCCATTCCATGCTCTAATAGCACTAGGGAAGAAGGAGTATTTGTAAAAATTTGTCCTAGCATATGGGACGAGGAATGTGCCTTTATTTTTGTGTCTTTCAGAGTATTTTATTAAATTTTGTTTTTGTATTTGAAGATTATGGTTCAGTGTTTTATGTATAATTGCTACTTTACTTTTGAGTCTTCTGTCCTGAAGGCTTTCTAAATTTAGTGATTTTACTAATGGTGTTACCCTAGTCAAATGTGAATATTCGTTTGTTATGAATCTCACTGCTCTATTTTGTATTTGTTCCAGTTTCTTAATGTTTTCTTGAGTTGAGGGGTCCCACACGGTGGATGCATATTCTATTATTGGCCTAACCAAGGTTAAATAACATTTTAGTTTTATGTTCTTGTTTGATTTATAGAAATTTCTTTTAATAAACCCTAATACTTTGTTGGATTTTTTTATAGTTTCATCAATATGTGGATTCCATGACAGTTTTTCATTTATTATAACACTTAGGTATTTTGCGTTTTTAGTCTGTGTTACTGGTTTGCCATAAATAAGATAATTGGAATTAATTTGTTTTAGTTTTTTTGTTACTCTTAACAACTGACATTTTTCTGGGTGGAAAGACATGCTCCAATTTGATTCCCATTTCTGTAATTCATCTAATTCTCTTTGTAAAATATCTGTGTCTTGTATTGTTTTTATTGTTCTATATATTATGCAATCGTCTGCAAATAATCGGACTAATACGAGGGCGTCCCTGTTTGCGCTTTCCTTGTTTTGGCTTCCATGTTATCGCAACTCTTGGTGTGCGTAATTCATTTTGACGTAGAACATGTCCCGCAAACCTCATGCGACGCTCAGTCACAACCTCACCAAGTATTCGACTCCCAGTTCGGCATAGGATTCCTTGTTTGAGACCCGATCTGTGTAGCTGACTCCCAAAATCCGTCTCAGCCATCTCTGTTGAGCCACATTTAGTCTTTTCTCAATTTTGACAGATGACTTCCACGTCTCACATGCATATGTAGCAGTTGGGATGACGATTGTGTTGAGAAGGTGTATTTTTGTCTCGAGTCCAATGGCTTGGCTAGTCCAAATAGGCTGCAGCCTTTGGAAAATGCTCCCTGCCTTTCCTATTCGGCACTCTACATCATGGTAAGCATCTCCATCATTTGTTATGATGCTGCCAAGGTACGTAAACTTGTCCAGCTCTTCAAGCTTTGAAACGCCAAGTCTGACGGGGACACCCTTTGCCTTATATCCCACTCGCATAATTTTAGTCTTATCCAAGTTTATGCGGAGGCCAATTTTGGGTGCCTCTCTGTCTAGGCTCTCCGTCATTTCTTGAATGCATTTATTTGTAGCCCCGAGTAGTGCAACATCATCAGCAAAGTCCAAGTCCGTCAATCGGAGCTGTTCATGCCATGGAATACCAAAGGCAGTCTGGATCATTGCTCTCCTCATTATGTAGTCGATGGCTAGGAGGAAAAGGAAGGGAGATAAGATGCACCCCTGTCAGACACCTGTCTCGATTGTAAAAAACTCTGTTGTTCCTTCTTCTGTTTTAATGCAGCAACTAGATTGACTGTAAAAGTGTCGTAGGATCTGGACGAATTTTTCTGGGATACCGTATTCTCTAACTATTTTCCATAGTGATTCTCGGTAGATACTATCAAACGCTTTTTTGAAGTCCACGAAACTGATCGTTAGCCGTTGTTGGTACTCAAGACTTTGTTCTATGATATTTCGTAGAACGAAAATCTGCTCTGTACATGATCTGACTCTTCGGAAACCTGCTTGTTCTTCTCTGAGCCTTTCATCTACAGACTGTTGAAGCCGTCTCAACAAAACAGTGCTGAAAACTTTGCCCGGGACAGAGAGGAGAGTAATGCCCCTCCAGTTGTTGCAGTCTGCCAAGTTGCCCTTTTTTGGAAGCTTTACAATCACTCCCTTTTGCCAGTCCTCCGGGACTTTTGAAGTTCGCCAACAGAGATTTAAAAGATCTGTCATTCTGTTAACGATGCACTGTCCCCCATATTTTAGCATTTCTGCTGATATCATGTCTAGCCCTGGTGCTTTGTTATTCTTTAACACTGCAATGGCCATGGTAACCTCCTCAGCAGTTATTGGGTCTGTCTTGACCTTGAGATCATTCCTCTTTATATTTTTAATTTCTTTCAAAAGAAGATCTGTTTCTTTCTGTTGCTAATTAATTTTTCTTTGCTACTCCTCTGCCTTGTTTTCGAATCCAATGTCATGATATCAATTGAATGGTCTACTTATATTCGTTCGACACCATGTGTTCGGTCCTACAGACCTGTGAAGTGGCAACACGCTATTGGTCTATACTGCCCCAGGTTGTGACGTGGCAACAAGCTATTGGTCTACACTGCCCCAGGTTGTGTCGTGGCAACGAGCTATTGGTCTACACTGCCCCAGGTTGTGACGTTGCTGGTCAGTGTCAAGGTCTTTTATAACGATCAGTCTCGATTCTTTTAACTTAGTAGCCTTGAACTGTGAACTCCTATCTTTGCCCAGGTATTCAATGCTTCTTTACAAAACTTATTAACATTTCAGCTTTGCAAATAATTATTTACGATTCTGACATTATAACAAGTCTAAATATAAAGTCTAATTAGTCTCGTTACTTTCTAATGATCTTATAATTTATTTTTAAGTTATGACTGATTTAGTGTTCGTCCATAACGAGTTTCCCCATGTGTGGAATGGAACCGCCCTATCGCTGTTGCAAGAATGTGTGTGTGTGAGAGAGAAAGCAGTCTTGTTACCTGCTCTACTCTCTTATACAGGGTGGGCTAGATCCCACACGAGGGGCGGGTCAAGTCGTAAATCTTTCAGAACATATTAACTCTATCGAATGATGAAGAAAACAGATCAATTGTATCAACAGTCTCAATATTGCCCCCCCCCCCCCACTCAGATAGGCCTCCCTAATATGCCGGCAATACTTTGGGGTTTGGAGGGGGGTTGAGTTATTGTTTTGTTGTGTTCTGTTTTAAATACATACGTCTTTTTGTTATATTGACTTGTTTCATAATCCTATCTAATCTCATTATCTTATTTATCTGTTATAGTTTCCTATCTAATCTCATTATCTTATTTATCTGTTTCATTATCTTATTTATCTGTTATAGTTTCCTATCTAATCTCATTATCTTATTTATCTGTTATAGTTTCCTATCTAATCTCATTATCTTATTTATCTGTTATAGTTTCCTATCTAATCTCATTATCTTATTTATCTGTTATAGTTTCCTATCTAATCTCATTATCTTATTTATCTGTTATAGTTTGCTATCTAATCTCATTATCTTATTTATCTGTTATAGTTTCCTATCTAATCTCATTATCTTATTTATCTGTTATAGTTTGCTATCTAATCTCATTATCTTATTTATCTGTTATAGTTTGCTATCTAATCTCATTATCTTATTTATCTGTTATAGTTTGCTATCTAATCTCATTATCTTATTTATCTGTTAAAGTTTGCTATCTAATCTCATTATCTTATTTATCTATTATAGTTTGCTATCTAATCTTATTATCTTATTTATCTGTTATAGTTTGCTATCTAATCTTATTATCTTATTTATCTGTTATAGTTTGCTATCTAATCTCATTATCTTATTTATCTGCACTACTGTAATGACACAATAGTAAGACCCGTAGGAGTTGGGTTTAATTGGGTATTTCCTTAGTGACTCGATAGTACACTTAAAAGTTAGATCGGAAATAGATAAGAAAAGATTAACTGACGAACGAGGACGAAGGAGACCAGCTTATAGGAAATAGATCAGACGTAGACTGTGCCTTTATTTTGTAAGTAAACTGATGTCTTGTTTAAGAACTGTATTACTCCCTCATGTACTGGTTTTGTTCTGTTGGAGCTTGGAATTAAAGAGCTCGCGGAGAACATTAGATCTACAAAGAATCAACACCATCTACACTACATTCAACTAGATCTATCAACCACCTCAACACTACAGCTCTGGACGATGTTAATTATCTGTTAAATGTTCAACATTCTCACCTGATTCTCAAGGTGTTCAGCCCCACCTTGACTGCTCACGTTGTCTCACGTGCACTATAATGAGATAGTGTTGGCAAGTATTGCTCCACATCACCTGACGGTGGAAACGTGTTGTTTTCAGGAATCCATGTCACTGTCCAATTACAAGGTACAACTGACAAACCGATAGTCCATTTCTTAGATCGTTAAGATTAAAAAAAAAACAACCACTGAAGATCCCAGACATCACTCTCTTCATCCTGACACACGCCCAAATACACAAACATGCTAACAAAACAGACACACTGACACTACCAATAATTGAAAAGCATTTATAGAAAGCTTATTGCACTATGGTCGGCTTATTGCACTATGGTCGGCTTATTGCACTATGGTCGGCTTATTGCACTATGGTCCAATCTCTCTTGTGGACCTGTGGGGGAAGGAGATTATTTGGGTTTGAAATAAAAACTAGCTGGCAAAGATCTTTATTGAAAGGATTCCTTAACTTAAGAAAACATTAAGAAACTGGAACAGACTCGATATAGAGCAGTAAGATTATTAACAAACGAAATTTTGATTAGAGTAACACCTTTAGTAAAATCACTAAATTTAGAAAGCCTTCATGATAGAAGACTAATAAGTCAAGTAGATCTATAATTCTCTTCATGGCCCAACCATGCGGGAAACCTAGAAAAAATCAAGGAAAGATAACGCTTTTATTTCTGCAAGTCGGACTAGAGTTACCCCACGTAACTTTCGCGGTGACAGAGAGAGGGGGAGAAGAACAAGTCATCTTTCTCTTGACATTCTCTATTTGATTACACTTGTGTGTGTATTTTTTACACACGTCAATATCTGGTGTCATTAAAATAGTTGAATATTCCTGTAGCTTTCTTTTGATTTTGCCCATTCGTATTGCTCTTCGTTTCCTAACAATGGCCACGGCTTCACATATATTTCGTGCAGTCAACAGGTCTTGCAATTTAATCGAAATTTCTATCCGTCGAATATTTAAAAAAAAATGGCATCGAAAAATTGGCAAGACGGCTGTAAGCTTTTGTTTGCGAACATCGGGATAACTATGGCGACGCCCTGTCCGATGTTCTTACTCAAGGAAGCACAGTCATACACTCTGCTCGACACTACGCTGACAACATGAATACTTCCGGCGTTTATGGTGGCGAGACTGAAATTGTGGCGAGGTCTCAAATACTTCCCGCTACTATCATTATTCAATTCCGAGAACGTCAGCATGACCCTCTTCGAGTTTACAACCCGGCGCAACGTCTCTCCATATCCCTGCTACTTAGCGGTCCTTTGGATCATGACCTTTACGAAGCGGCGCATGCTACGCCGCAGGTTGACTAGTTCTACATAAAACACTGAACCTTAATCTTCAATTACAAAAACCAAACCTAATGAAATATTCAAAAGACACAAAGATGGAGGCACATTGCTCGTTCCATATGCTAGGACAAATTTGTACAAGTGCTCCTTCTTCCCTAGCGCTATTGGAGCATGTGATGGGTTACCTTGCCTGAGTCAGCCAGGAAAACCAGTGACTTGGCAGAATTTAAGTCATTGATTAACATGTATGACTAGGTTGACCTAGTAACACGCGTATGACGTAATTACTTTTTTAAAGTAACTTCTGTATTTGATAAGATAAGATTTAAACGCATGTGTTTAGTGTGGTTCGTGTGTTTTTATTGTATGGCTAAGCGGTTGGCTGTTGCGTTTAGGGTTTCAGGCTCAAATCTTTTTCAAGTCCTTTTAGTGTTTGATGTGTTCAATTTTGGTTTATAGCTCTCAGTCTGTTTCAACACTTAAATGTTTAGTTTTAATATAGATCTATATTTTTTCACTATCTCAGAAAAGAAAGTTCACACCAGCGCACACTAACACATATATACGCGCTGTCAAAAGTTGCCGAAAGATCGAGCATGGATTATAAATGGAATGTCTTGGGTTCTAAAGTCACAATTTTAAAATGCTGTATTTCCTCACTTCCGGAAGCTGTTCCAGTTTATCATTGATTCGTTATCATTTTAAAAACTAGATAAATTGTCTGACGGCATGACATTCGGATGGCGTGTTTTTTTCCCGCCAGAAACACACTTTTCTTATGTAAAAATTAATGTTGTTTTAGCAGATAGAGGTAACAGTTATATAAATAAAGGTAACTAAAGAAATCATATTTGTAGCATTATAAATATTTCTTCGAGTGCGCATAAAAAATTGCGCAGAAAACAAGTGGAACTGCAATACCAAGGATTCTAAATATAAGTAAATATTAATCTATTTAACTACACATGTATCTCCCCAACTATCTGGTTATATCAATCTAACTATCTAGTTATATCATTCTATCTATTTCTATCATTCTATCTAGTTCTATCAATATAATTATCTGGCTTTATCAATTGAACTATCTGATGACTTCTACGTAGTGAAAAGGAGGAGATATTTTTGAATGACTTTATTGTCTGCAGGAGAATTTGTTTGTTGGGAAGAATGGATTAATTATTTATTTATCTCTCCACTATTTTTTTTTAGATAGGAAAACGAAACAAAATCCAAAATCTCTGATTATAATTAGCCATGCTTAGATGATCAAGCTATAAGTAAAGCTACCTTTGCAAAGGTTTTTCTAGCCAGGCCTGTCATTGGGGATCAGCTTCCATTGTCTATGAAATACTTCCTCTTAAGCATCTTAAGCGTCTCAAATAGCATCGACCAAGTCCAGCACCTGGCCTGTTCCTGGGGTTTAGATACAAAGCCTTGCAAAACTGCTCACACTGACAGGTGAAGGGGTTATGGCGGAGACCCGTTGGTTGTTCAGTCACTTTGTGGTAAAGGTGTAGTGATAGTTCAGTGGCTGTGTGGTGGTAGTGTAGTGATAGTTCAGTGGCTGTGTGGTGGTAGTGTAGTGATAGTTCAGTGGCAGTGTGGTGGTAGTGTAGTGATAGTTCAGTGGCTGTGTGGTGGTGGTGTAGTGATAGTTCAGTGGCTGTGTGGTGGTGGTGTAGTGATAGTTCAGTGGCTGTGTGGTGGTGGTGTAGTGATAATTCAGTGGCTGTGTGGTGGTGGGGATGTTTAATGTCTAAACAAGAAAAACATAAAATATACTTTTAAAAAAAAAAGCTTATGCGAAGTGTAGTTGTATCAATTAGTTTAGATCAGTCATGTAATTAAGTTTGTAATAGATCTAAACCTATATAAATAATTTTATTCGTTTAGAAATATTTTTACCTATTGTAAAAATGAAATAGCGCACTAGAAATGAAATGATGTACTAGAAATGAAATGATGTACTAGAAAATAAAATTACATATGGATGGTGATTTTCTATTTCCTATCACTAGAAAGAGAAGGAGAGAGAGAAAGAGAGAGAGAGAGAGAAGGAGAGAAGTAGTGAGAGATAGGGAGTGGGAAGGAGAGACTGAGAGAGGGATGGAAAGAGAGCCAATGCTGCAGCCCAAGGTACAACTAGATCGACCTCTAACTAAACATTTTCCTGCTATTAGCAACTATTGAGTCGCCTCTAGATTGTTGTCCCACACAATAAGCACGCAACTTGCACACCCGGGACCAGGCAGTCCACTAAATGACGCGTACGTCCAGACAATGGAGGTTATGAGAGAATAAGTCATTTATAAACATTGGGCACTTTGGTGTGTACTCATGACGGGAATTCGGTTGGAATGTTCCTGTGGGTCGATCAAAGATTACGATCAGCAGACAATTTTAGACACAGGAGAAAGGAGGAAGACCTCGTCCGAGGTGGATTGAAAGATAAACTTTTAATACAGTTAAACACCTCATTATATACCTCACCAATAGTCACTGTTTAAAAGAATTACAAGATTTTATAATTGTTTGTTAAAGATGCAAAATATTTTTTTTAAATCCTTTTTTAAAAACACAGCTTATCTAAGAGGAAGAACTCTGCACTTATAGCTTTGCCACTCAAGGATGTAGAAGTTATTTCCCTTTTAAAAAAATCAAACTAAATAATTATTTATCAATAAGTAATTTCCTTGTTGATATCAAACAAAATAATTAATAACTGGTAATCAATTGACTAATAAGTTAATTTCTTTATTAATTCATGTATTGTCTACGCCAATGAATAATTCTACAAAGTTTCATCTTGATTTGAGAATGGGTGTGGGAGAAATAATGTGTTCAGACATTTTACCAGACATACAGACAGAGTGAGTGATATAAGTTGTTTTTTTTTTAAAAAGAACAACTATCAAAAAGCGTCAAAGAGTGAACGAATATATTCAGTAGCACATTTTTTTCAGCTGGTATAAATACAAAATGAAAAGTTATAGTATTTAGTTTGTATATTGACAAAAAATTGGTCTATATCATGGGCGTAGCCAGAGGGGGGTTTTGGGGTTCAAACCCCCCCCCCCGAAATAAAATCCCCCCCGCAGGGGGGGATTCGGAATTAAGTGACTGATTTTTTCCTTTGATTTTGTTTATTTTAGGTGAGATTTTAAAACTAAACCATCACTTGCCCGAGCACAGCCAATAGTTTTTTAGTTTAAAATCCCCTACCAGGGGGTTTTGAGTTTAAAACCCCTTAACTGGGGATTTTGAGTTTAAAACCCCCTACCAGGGGTTTTTGCAGTTAAATCCCCCTCTTCTATAAAACAAAACAAAAAAAATGCAAACGACAATCCCCAAATTCCAAGAGCACAGTTAAGGAAGATTTTAATTTTAAAACCCCCTCCATAAATTACGATTAACCCCCTCTTCGATATGAAAAGACAAATTACGCACTTAAAATGTTATGAGCGTAGCTAAATGGGTTTTGACTCAGTTTTGAGTTTAAACCCCCTTTCAGCTGGGTTAGAGGTAAAAAATACCTCTTCAATATTAAAAAAAAAATAATTATACACTCAAAATGCTATGAGCGTTCCCAAAAGGGGTTTTGAGTTTAAACCCCCTTCAGACCCCCTTCAGAGGGGTTTGATGCTAAAAAATACCTCTTAAAATAAAAAAAAAAGCAAATTACACACTAAAATTATTTGAGCGTAGCCAAGCCAATTGGGGGTTTTGAGTTTAAACCCCTCTCCAATAGATGGCTTTTTTTTTTAAAGTTTAAAACCCCTCCAGATGGTTTTGAGTTTCAAATCCCCTTGCAGAACGTTTTGAGGTGGAAAACCTCTATCTTCAATATTATTCTAAAGCAAACTACAGTTACCAAATTCTATAACCGTAGCTAAATGGGGTTTTAAATTTTTAAAAAATACAATATCTCCAGAGATTTTTAGTTTAAAACCCCCAACAGATGATTTTGACGATAAAACATCTCTTTTCGATATAAAATCTAAAACAAACTACAGTCACCTAATTCCAAGAGCGTATTCAAGAGAGGTTAGACATTTCTACTAGTGGCGGGGCTCCATTAATAAAGTGCAGTGAATAGTCATCTGCCAAAATTGAAAAACACTAAATGTGGCTCAACAAAGATGGCTAAGAAAGATTTCAGGAGTCAGTTATAGAGATCGGATTTAAATCAAGGACATCCTATGGCGAACTTGGAGTCGACCCCTTTGTAAGATTGTGACAGAGCGTCGCGTGAGGTATGCTGGACATGTTCTCCGACAAAATGAATTACGCATAAGAAGAGTTGCGATGACATCCTAGTACAACTTGGCTCCACACATTCATGGAGGTCCTAAGAGCTGGTGGGAAGAGTCTTCAGACATTACCAGTGACAGATTTTTGTGGAGAAAGCTTGACGGCAAATGCGCCCAACGGCGCGGAAGGGTCTAAGTCAGTAAGAATAGCACATTAAGTTTTGCAATAAAACTTTCTAATAGCAGGAAAATGCACTGAATATACCTCAGAATATGCATTTTGTTTGCTTTTAATACCCGCGCTGGGGGAGCTCCTAACGTCCCCGCAGGCCCCTTGCTAGCAATAGCGGAGAGTCAAAAATTTTCCATTAACTACAGGAAGAACCTATTCTAGGGCACAATAAACGTCTTCCGAAAGAATGAAAGGTCGGAATGTAATAAAGATTATGTACACACACACACACATACATACATATAAATATTTCTTTTTGTGGGGGGGGGGGGGGGGAGTCGGGGGGGGGGGTAGAAAAATCCCCCCCAACCCTCCCCCCCCCCCGAAAAAAAATCCTGGCTACGCCCATGGTCTATATTATTGATGTTTTTCCAACAATGTACTGGTAATGTATGCTATGGAGACTTGTATAGGCAAGTAAGCCTACAAAGAAAGCGTAAATGTCACAGACCCATACATCTCTGGTAGTAATGCAATGCTATAGTTGGCGTTATTATCTAAGTCTTTGTAGTGTGTACAGGACAATTTGTTTTTCTATGATTCGTATGAGTTCGATACTCATCTCATTTCAAAATGTATCCATCAATTTTTTTTCTCTAATATGAAATGAACGATTCGTTTTGTTGAACGGCAGAGTGTTGTTCTCTTATTTGAGCAGAAACGTCTTTTTCGTCTATTATTGATCTATAGTTGTATACTCAGCATGATCAATACCTCAATGTCAATAAGTTAACAGAAGCCCAAAACAACAATGTTTAGAGACAAACTATAAACGTTCACACCATAAGCATTGAAGACAACATACACAATATTATTCACAAAATACATTCACAAAATACATGCACAAAATACATACACAAAATACATACACAAAATACATACACAAAATACATACACAAAATACTTACACAAAATACATACACAAAATACATACTCAAAATAATTCATAAAATACATTCACAAAATACATACACAAAATACATACACAAAATACATGCACAAAACAAATTGAGTATAAAAATATTATAAAAAAAAACCTTTATAATGGAGTGAAATTGTATCACTTATTTTTGTATTTTATATCAATCATGTCATTAATTTTGTAATAGATCTAGGTTGTAAACTAACGAAACAAAATGTATGAGATTTGAAATACTTGGATTACTTTTTTTAAGCTCAACTTTCATGCTTATAGAATACTCATTGTGGACCAGTTGGGGGAAAAAACGCAAACTTAAACTCTATGGACATATCATAAGGTCATCAGGGCTAGCAAAGACCTTCCTTCAGGGAACAGTACAAGAAAAAGAAGATCCCAACGGTTCAGCAGACTAAGAGATAGGTGAAGGTGAAGGTGAAGATACCTGGGAGAACGTTTCCGTGCTGCCTTTTCAACAAGCAATTTTTTTTAATTGATCAATTCTGAAATAGAAATCGACCCTCCACGATGCCACTGATCTATTCAAGTACTTATAAAAATAAAAGGTTTATAGTCTATTGTTAGTTTAAAATTTTGAGCAAACGATCTAATTCTCTACACAAGGCTTATTGTCCCTTAGTTTTAGTACTTTTTTTTATATACAAAAATGTTAATTAATTACTACAAATTGATTAATGTTATTTCATTGATTCACGTGTTCTCCTGGACGATGAATAATTGTGCAAAGTTTCAACTTGAGTGGAGAGTAGAAAGTGGAAGAAATAACATGGAGCAAGATTCCACTCGGTCAGACAGACGAAGTGATTTCAGATCAGTTTTGTAGATACAAGTTAGCGTACAGTTTTGCTCTTCAATTAAGTTATTGTAGCGCTAAAGTTTTTTTTTCTCTTTTTTTTATGTTTTAGAAAAATTAAGACGACGAAGAGATTAGAGCAGCAACCCAGGGTGCCGACTTGTAACCAAACACTTACATGAGTCTTACAAGGCGTGTCACAAGTGTGTTTGTGTAGAATCTCAAACAACTTGACTTTGAACACCCTACAGAAGAACCTTTAAGATCTGGACTTCATGCTCGCTTAACTAAAAGGTTACGTTGACACAAGGTGCAAGGTTCAGGTTAAAAATGAAAAAAGATCAAAGAATGTAGATAAGTTTTTATTCTATAGTTATTGAATTTGAAAGCTAATTGTTAAACACAGCTGAAAATTTATTTGATTAACAAAAGTATTAAAATTGAGGACTGCAACAATGTAAACTGAGAGAATGATGTCACGTGACCAAATCCCAACTTCTTACAAGTATCAAAACCAGAAGAAAAGTAAAAAAGAAGAGAGGAAGGTTAAATAATAGACAATAATAAACATGAACAAAACCAAGTGAGGGGGAATCCACGATTACGAGAGAAAACAGAGAGAGAGAGAGAGAGAGAGAGACAGTTCCATTTTATGGACTATAACACTTCTTAGGCCCATCAGTTGTAGCCTTCCATATCCCTGCTCTATAATTAGAAACTATATCTATAAGAAAAAAAAACCCGCATATAAACACAATATTTCCAAATGAAACGTCACTTCCCGCGGACCAGTTTGAAAGAGGAAACATCACTATTCGCAACTTATTATAGTCCTCACTCTACACAATGAGGTGTCACTAGGGACGTGACATATATCTGTGAAGAAATAGAGACAAATAACTGAACGGAACGAAAGCTACGCACCAAAAGAGTGTTCATAAATGCTTAAGCGTAAGGAATTAATATTTTGTACTTTGGACACCAAAATGTCGGCTTTTAAACAAATAATTTATTAATATTGCGAATAAAAAATCGGTTTAAATAAAAATTCAACCGCTGTGGTTTCGAACTTAAAAATGGCTCCGTTGTCCTAGGCTTACGTTAAGAAAGAATATGTTACATTTTGTATGTTATTATCCACTGCAACGTGGGAGAATTAGTGATTATGAGTGAATGAATGAATGAGTGGTCAGGACCAAGAATTTATATTATAGATAAATAGGCGACTCACTAGAGGTAATAAAGAGTTTTTGTATATGAAGCAACCGCCAAGCCTTGAGATTACTGTTTTAATTAGAGCTCAATTCTTTGTTAATTAGTTACTAACAGGGTACTTCAATTTAGCGTCCTTGACATTGGTTAGTTTATCTCCAAAAATCTCCAATTTACTTTCGTGCTCTAAGTATAATGTTCTCATTCTACACTTTTGGCTTTTTTTTTTCTTTAAATTTTTACTTTCGCCGGAAGTTTTCAAACGTCAAGGTCATTGTTATATAGCAAACTTAAAAAAAAAAGGTGTTTGAATCCCAGCCCACCTTGCCATGTATCAGACACATTCAAACAAGAAAGTGAAACAAACGTAGGAAAAGAGACGGAGATCAGTGTTCGGTGAAGATTAACTTCCAGTGCATGTTGATGTAAGCTTTAAGACTTACAGAAACATTGAAGTACCGGGCTGCTCTATCAGAGTTTGTACATAGCTCAACTTTTCCCCTCCCACGAGAGCGAGGGGGGAAATGTCTGAACAAACATCTTAATACATCGTGTTGCCCTTTTGTTGATCATTTGTTAACTCGGGCACGTTCTGTTGTGTACTGTGAAGTATTGATTGAATAATCTGTAAGTTTTGTACTTTGTTGAACAGAGAGATTTGTGTTGGACTTTTTGTTTGGTAAGGCTCCTTTCTACTTTGTCTTTGTATTTCTTTTTTGTCTGCCTCACTGTCTAGCTTTCCACTCAGCATTCTAAATCTATCTATCTATCTATCTATCTATCTATCTATCTATCTATCTATCTATCTATCTATCTATCTATCTATCTATCTATCTATCTATCTATCTATCTATCTATCTGTCTGTCTGTCTGTCTATCTATCTATCTGTCTGTCTGTCTTACTGTCTATATATTTATCTATCTTTCAAACGATCCTACCATCCGTCCGCCCCCATGTATGTATGTCTGTTTGTCTATCTAGTCTAGTCTATTATAATCACACCTAAACTAAACTTCTCATCTTAATATACTTTTTTTTCATTCACTATCAAGCAATCGTTCTCCAGACATGTTATTTATTTTGTTCATTCCGCAGAGATGAATTTGTTTCATATCAATCTAGTTATCTGCTTAGTTCTTGGCCAAAATGTTTATTGTGTTAGTTTTTCATATTTATGTATGTGTCCAGTATAAGAAATTTACTGCACTGTTTCATGGAGCTGGTATTGTTTATCATGTTCTAGACTAAGTATTAAAAACGGTTCACTATATCAAGAACCAAGTCTGTTCACTACACGCAGGACCCATTTTGTCAATAACTAAGACTGTCCATTATATCAATAATCAAACTTGTTCATTGCATAGATAACTAACTTTCCATTAAATCAATAACCAAGACTGTTCACTACCTCAGTAAGCAAGACTGATGATTAGATCAATAACCATGACTGTTCATTACCTCAATAACAAAGACAGATCATTAGATCAATAACCAAGACTGTTCATTACCTCAATGACAAAGAAATATCATTAGATCAATTACAAAGACTGTTCATTAGATCAATAACAAAGACGGATCATTAGATTAATAACAAAGATAGATCATTAGATCAATAACAAAGACAGATCATTAGATAAATAACAAAGACAGATCATTAGATCAATAACAAAGATAGATCATTAGATCAATAACCAAGACTGTTCATTATCTGATTAACAAAGATCGTCCCATACACTGAGAACCCAGTCTGTTCATTATATCTGTTCAGATCACCCAGCAATCAACATATTCACCTCAGCAAGCAATCGGCCTATTCACCTCACCCAGCAATCAGCCTGTTCACCTCACCCAGCAAATAGCCTGTTCACCTCACCCAGCAATCAGCCTGTTCAACTCACCCAGCAATCAGCCTGTTCACCTCACCCAGCAATCAGCCTGTTCACCTCACCCAGCAATCAGTCTGTTCACCTCACCCAGCAATTAGCCTGTTCACCTCACTCAGCAATCAACCTGTTCACCCCACCCGGCAATCACCCTGTTCACCTCAGCCAGCAATCAGCCTGTTCACCTCACCCAGCAATCAGCCTGTTCACCTCACCCAGCAATTAGCCTGTTCACCTCACTCAGCAATCAGTTTGTTCACCTCACCCAGCAATCAGCCTGTTTACCTCACCCAACAATTAGCCTGTTCACCTCACACTGCAATCAGTCTGTTCACCTCTCCCAGCAATCAGCCTTTTCACCTTACCCTGCGATCAGTCTGTTTACCTCACCCTTCAATCAGCCTGTTCACCTCACCCTGCAATCAGTCTTTTCACCTCACCCTGCAATCAGTCTGTTCACCTCACCCTGCAATCAGTCTGTTCACCTCATCCAGCAATTAGCCTGTTCACCTCACCCTGCAATCAGCCTGTTACTTCACCCAGCAATCAGCCTGTTCATCTTACCCAGCAATCAGTCTGTTTACATCACCCAGCAACCAGTCTGTTTATCTCACCCAGCAATCAACCTGTTCACCTCACCCTGCAATTAGTCTATTTACCTCACCCAGCAATCAGTCTGTTCACCTCACCCTGCAATCAGCCTGTTTACTTCACCCAGCAATCTGTCTGTTCACCTCACACTGCAATCAGTATGTTCACCTCACCCTGCAATTAGCCTGTTCACCTCACCCAGCAATCAGTCTGTTCACCTCACCCAGCAATCAGCCTGTTCACCTCACCCTGCATTTAGTCTGTTCTCCTCTCCCAGCAATCAGCCTTTTCACCTTACCCTGCGATCAGCCTGTTTACCCCACCCTTCAATCAGTCTGTTCACCTCACCCTGCAATCAGTCTGTTCACCTCACCCTGCAATTAGTCTGTTCACCTCACCTTGCAATCAACCTGTTCACCTAACCCAGCAATCAGCCTGTTTACCTCACTCAGCAATCAGCCTGTTTACCTCACCCAGCAATCAGCCTGTTTACCTCACCCAGCAATTAGCCTGTTCACCTTACCCTTCAATCAGTCTGTTCACCTCACCCAGCAATCAGCCTGTTACTTCACCCAGCAATCAGCCTGTTCATCTCACCCAGCAACCAGTCTGTTTATCTCACCCAGCAATCAGTTTGTTCACCTCACTCAGCAATCAGCCTGTTCATCTCACTCAGCATTCAGTCTGTTCACCTCACCAAGCAATCAGCCTGTTCACCTCACTCAGCAATCAACCTGTTCACCTCACCCTGCAATTAGTCTGTTTACCTCACCCAGCAATCAGTCTGTTCACTTCACCCAGCAATAAGTCTGTTCACTCACCCAGCAATCAGCCTGTTTACCACACCCAGCAATTAGCCTGTTCACCTCACCCTGCATTCAGTCTGTTCTCCTCTCCCAGGAATCAGCCTTTTCACCTTACCCTGCAATAAGTCTTTTCACCTCACCCTGCAATCAGTCTTTTCACCTCACTCTGCAATCAGTCTGTTCACCTCACCCTGCAATCAGCCTGTTTACCTCACCCTTCAATCAGCCTGTTCACCTCACCCTGCAATAAGTCTTTTCACCTCACCCTGCAATCAGTCTGTTCACCTCACTCTGCAATCAGTCTGTTCACCTCACCCTGCAATCAGTCTGTTTACCTCACCCAGCAATCAGTCTGTTCACCTCACCCAGCAATCAGCCTGTTTACCTCACCCAGCAATTAGCCTGTTCACCTCACCCTGCAATCAGTCTGTTCACCTCACCGAGCAATCAGCTATTTACCTCACTCAGCAATCAGTCTGTTCACCTCACCCAGCAACCAGCCTGTTCACCTCACCCAGCAATCAGCCTGTTTACCTCACCCAGCAATCAGCCTGTTTACCTCACCCAGCAATTAGCCTGTTCACCTCACCCAGCAATCAGCCTGTTCATCTCACCCAGCAACCAGTCTGTTTATCTCACCCAGCAATTAGTTTGTTTACCTCACCCAGCAATCAGCCTGTTCATCTCACCCAGCAACCAGCCTGTTCACCTCACCGAGCAATCAGCTATTTACCTCACTCAGCAATCAGTCTGTTCACCTCACCCAGCAACCAGCCTGTTCACCTCCCCCTGCAATCAGCCTGTTTACCTCACCCAGCAATTAGCCTGTTCACCTCACCCAGCAATCAGCCTGTTTACCTCACCCAGCAATTAGCCTGTTCACGTCACCCAGCAATTAGCCTGTTTACCTCACCCAGCAATCAGCCTGTTCATCTCACCCAGCAACCAGTCTGTTTATCTCACTTAGCAATCAGTTTGTTCACCTCACCCATCAATCAGCCTGTTCATCTCACTCAGCATTCAGTCTGTTCACCTCACCAAGCAATCAGCCTGTTCACCTCACTCAGCAATCAACCTGTTCACCTCACCCTGCAATTAGTCTGTTTACCTCACCCAGCAATCAGTCATTTCACCTCACCCTGCAATCAGTCTGTTCACCTCACCCTGCAATCAACCTGTTCATCTCACCCAGCAATAAGCCTGTTCATCTCACTCAGCTATCAGTCTGTTCATCTCACCCAGCAATCAGTTT
The DNA here is from genome assembly GCA_036873155.1 of Biomphalaria sudanica. NCBI lineage: Eukaryota > Metazoa > Mollusca > Gastropoda > Planorbidae > Biomphalaria > Biomphalaria sudanica. Next base: position 32,424 of record JAZGLO010002340.1, on the reverse strand, counting down.
GTTCACCTCACCCTGCAATCAACCTGTTCACCTCAGCTAGCAATCAGCCTATTCACCTCACCCAGCAACCAGTCTGTTCACCTCACCCAGCAATCAGCCTGATACTCAACGCTAGTGAAACCTTACTAGTCTACCACCGATTGCAGCACAATGCCCCTCCTTCCCCTACTCATCAAACACATTGAGTGACTTTAAGCACTTACATAAACACTTACCTAAACACTTAGCTAAACACTTGCCAGTCAATTATTGCAGGCGAGCACTGATCAAATATTTTATACTCTATCCCGCAGCACATGTCTTACCTGCTCGACCCTCCCACGCACTGGTGGATTATCTTATTTTACTTGATAATTATTTATGTAATCGTGTCATGGGGGGGGGGGGCGTCATTAGAGATTTCGTTAAAGGAACTGGAGAGAAAGTTGGCAGTGTCATGGGTAAGTAAGCTTGTTTGTGTAAGAGTTAAACTCGCTTGGTTGAAGCTACCATATTGAATTAAAGATAAACAGTTTTTATCAAAGTTGAATTTGTCTGATTCAAATTTGACCTCTTTTTAATTCAGACCTTAGCGCGACAATGATGAAAGGAAATGTTTCGGTTAACTTGGGTTGGTTTAGTAAAGTTAAACTTGTCTGTTTAAAGTTTGACCACGTTACATTCCAGACCTTAGGGCGACAATGATGAAATGAAATTTATAGATTAACTTGGAAGACCACACTACCCTCCGAGGCTTGCACTGTACCGAGTAGGTTTCACGTTGAGAGCAAGAAAAAAAAGTTTTTCAACTCCAGACCCTGACGGAAGTTGCAAGCTGTGTTGTCTGCTATCTCGAGATTATGTGGCGGTACAGCGTAGGATTAATAAGGACTCACTCGTGGAGCTCAAGGAGTCTTGACCCTACGAGACTGAGGCGATTAAATGATCATCTAGTTGGTGGGAAACCTTTAGGAGAGAGGTCGGTGAAAGTTTCATTCCTGGCTGTTAGGACTAATCTTTCCTGTTGGTCAAAGGTCTCAAGGCCCGACTCTTTTGGACACGCTGTATAATTCGATGAGCTAGACATGGCAGTCAAAGGTAGCCTAAATATGTCTGGTTTGAGCTTAAAATGTTTGGCTAGAATCAAGAATACTTATGTAGAGTTCAATATGTCTCGTTTAAATTGAATACTCTAGTTAAATGTTTAATGACTTGTTAAAGTTAAATGTATTAGATAGAGTTAAACGTGCATGGTAAGAATTTAAATATAAATCATTTCAAGACTTTTTGAAGAGTATCAGTTTGGAGTGACGTGGACCTGATGGCGCCTTAATACAATACTTGAGTTGGCGTCTGATCAAGTGGAGAACCTTAGTTGCTCTAATCCTTCACACACAAAATGCAAAATGAGAATTTAAGGATAAGTAAGGATAATTAAGGATATTCTCGGAATTATTGCATTAATTCTTTCTGATTCTGATTCTTTCTGATTAATTATACTTAAAACCTTGTTGGCTTCTTTGAAATACAGAATGAAAACGTTAACTCAAAAGAGTTTGTGTTAAAAGAGAAACTCAAGATTGTTAAGTCTGGATATGAAAGTTCATGAAAGATGATTCAAACATTTATAGGCCTACTACCAGCTGTGCTTCAGTAACGAAAGGTCAAATCAAAAAGTTTTTTGTTCAACTAGAAAGAAACGAAATCAAGCACTTTGTTTACTTTTGGTCTGAGGTTGAACGTACCATGTCAGTCTGTGCGACATCCATCTTCATGTTTCATATCTTCGTCCTGGGGTTTGAACCGTGGAACAAGAAAAATCGTCACCTGAGCTCTGACTCGAGATGTTTACTAAGTGTTACGGTAAACAGATTTAGACAGACAGGTACTTACAGGTGTGGATAGGTCAATAGACAATTAGGTGTATGCAGATAGACTTTTTTTTTGTTTGTTTTACCTGTACGCAGTGTTTAAGTTAAAAATTTTTCCCCAACTTGTCTTTTGTTTCTTTCTTTACACTTGTCTTTTGTTTCTTTCTTTACACTTGTCTTTTGTTTCATTCTTTACACTTGTTTTTGTTTTATTCTTTACACTTGTTTTTGTTTCATTCTTTACACTTGTTTTTGTTTTATTCATTACGTTCACATGTAATTTCTCTATTGCAATAATTAGCTCCAGAGCCTGTCTTCTATCTTTGATACCACTGCCCAATTCACGTCCAACATTATGTCGCCGAGAGAAATGTTTTGTATTGACTATAACTTGCCTTTGTGCCTCAAACATGCTTATATCCTTATTCAATAACTCCAAAAGGTGTTTGCGCATAACTGCCTGGACATGCTTCATGACTAGACACCAAAAGTATGAAACGGACAAGAGACAGGCGAACCATGGGCTAACCATGGGCAAACCATGGGCGAACCAACATAAGAACCATGGGCGAACCAACATTAGAACCATGGGCGAACCAACATTTGAACCATGGGCGAACCAACATTAGAACCATGGGTGAACCAACATTAGAACCATGGGCGAACCAATATTAGAACCATGGGCGAACCAACATTAGAACCATGGGCGAACCAACATTAGAACCATCGGCGAACCAACATTAGAACCATGGGCGAGCCAACATTAGAACCATGGGCGAACCAACATTAGAACCATGGGCGAGCCAACATTAGAACCATGGGCGAACCAACATTAGAACCATGGGCGAACCAACATTAGAACCATGGGCGAACCAACATTAGAACCATGGGCGAACCAACATTAGAACCATGGGCGAACCAACTTTAGAACCATGGGCGAGCCAACATTAGAACCATGGGCGAGCCAACATTAGAACTATGGGCGAATTAACATTAGAACCATAGGCGAGCCACCATAGAACCATGGGCGAACCAACATTAGAACCATGGGCGAACCAACATTAGAACCATGGGCAAGCCAACATTAGAACCTTGGGCGAACCAACATTAGAACCATGGGCGAACCAACATTAGAACCAAGGGCGAGCCAACATTAGAACCATGGGCGAGCCAAAATAAGAACCATGGGCGAGCCAACATTAGAACCATGGGCGAACCAACATTAGAACCATGGGCGAGCCAACATTAGAACTATGGGCAAACCAATATTAGAACCATGGGCGAACCAACATTAGAACCATGGGCGAGCCAACATTAGAACCATGGGCGAGCCAACATTAGAACCATGGGCGAACCAACATTAGAATCATGGGCGAACCAACATTAGAACCATGGGCGAACCAACATTAGAACCATGGGCGAACCAACATTAGAACCATGGGCGAACCAACATTAGAACCATGGGCGAACCAACATTAGAACCATGGGCGAGCCAACATTAAAATGGTTTTACAACCGTTCCCACACTAAATCACAGAGATCACTTCATGAATCCATTTAGTCTCTACGACTCTGACGCATAGATCACTTCATGAATCCATTTAGTCTCTACGACTCTGACGCATAGATCATTTCATGAATCCATTTAGTCTCTACGACTCTGGCGCATAGATCATTTCATGAATCCATTTAGTCTCTACGACTCTGACGCATAGATCATTTCATGAATCCATTTAGTCTCTACGACTCTGACGCATAGATCATTTCATGAATCCATTTAGTCTCTACGACTCTGACGCATAGATCATTTCATGAATCCATTAAGTCTCTACGACTCTGACGCATAGATCATTTCATGAATCCATTTAGTCTCTACGACTCTGACGCATAGATCATTTCATGAATCCATTTAGTCTCTACGACTCTGACGCATAGAAATCTAAACTGAACCCACTCTATCTCTTTGTCCATGTAACACAATTGGAAAGGAAATAAAAAGTAAAATCGAAACAAAGAAACTACATTTTTTGTTTTTCTAGAAGTGGCCCATCTTTTCATTATTCGACGCGCCGCCACTGATAAGCATGTTCAACTTGGACTGAGTCGCAGAAATCCCTCCTGGTCAGCAGGGTCCGTGTGCACGTGAGCAATGAATCGACAAGTGAAATACTAGATGCCGGCTATAGCGTTCCCTCTGTTTGCCTGGACAGCAGACAGTAATTGGTTCCGTCACGTTGCGCGGCATCGATCCAGACACGTAATATGTTGAATGCCAACAAATATTAGAGACACCCCGCCAAGATATTTCCGTGGAACTGTCCACCCCTAATGTCTTCATATAGGTTATATAGGTTATATAGGTTATATAGGTTAATTAGGTTATTTATAAACCTAACTTACAGTACCTTATATCCGTCCACATCTTTTAGTTCACTCAAGCTGGCGTGGCTCATAGTTACTAAAATAATTTGCTTTGCATCTAACCAGTCATGTGGAACGCCATGCCTGGTTTAACCCTACAATGCGTGTCATTGAATGGTTAGCCTAGGTTATTGTCTGCGGTTTCACTGGTTCAATACTGGACATTGATTGGTGTTAGAGATATATGAATTTCACTTACGCCCACAACGCCGAGGACGCAGCGCTGTCTTGTTGCTATCATCTTAACCAACAACTAAAACAGAGGCGTACAGCGTTTCATTGCTTCTTGTAAAAACACTTATTAGAGAACTGGCCACATTGTGCAGCATTAATTAATTGTGCATGCCAGTATCAACAACTTCAGTGTTTACTTTAAGGCTGTATTGCTGCCTTTATTCAAGGGTTCTCAAACAGGACTTACGTCTGCGCTGTGGAAATAACAGTGTTTTCCATGATTATGCAAACCAAGCTGCGACCTGCATATTTTTCTTTGCCCGCTGCGGGGTCTATTAAAGTTTTACTTTCATCTTCTTAGGGCTTTACTTTGGATATATTTATTGAAAACATCACGACTCTAAAGCCTTCGACCAATAGTTCATCTCTAATGCTAGTGTTACAAATAGCCCATAAGAGAATCAAGACGCTAGAAATAGCCCATAAAAGCACGGGGACGCTAAAAATAGATTATAAAAGCAATAAGAGGCTAAACATAATTTTAGACTTCGTAATGAGCAGTTTCTGGATATTTCTAGATATATTCTTAGATCGAAGAGTGCAAAGCGGGCAAAAGAGAAGAATGGGTCAGTTACTCACTTTAGTGGAATACGTTTTCTGTGAATTTATTTCTTCAACTACCATATGTTATTTGAATTTTTCAGAGTTTTTATTTATTCTACGACTCAAGTTTGCGGTCCTACATAATTCAATTTCCTGAAGTGATTTCTTCTTATTGAATTTTTTGTCTGGCTATTTTTACGTCCTCAATGACCAGCTTGTAATCACCACGAAATACCAGCGGTCACAATAACAAAAACACATGCCAAGGAACTGAAATGTCATTGTTGAATAGAACTCTTTTCAAAATGTTTGATTCGGTTCATCTCATTGTAATAAATGACAGAGTCTGTGCATATAGACGAAACTTTTAAATGCAAGTATGAATTTTTATTATTGTTTTATTTAGACTTTTTTAAAAAAATCGAATAGCTTCCTTTTGACAACAATCAATATAGACCTAGTTAGATTGCAATAGACACTCTTACGACCTGCGTTCTGTTGACAACGTCTATTACCAACAAAACTTTTCAAATAGGATTTAACAAACAGGGAGAGACCGACCTAAAATCTATTGGATCGATGGTCCAACAAACGTCTCCCCAACACAGGGCGATGTTCTCCTCTGTACAAGATGAACGACTCACACATCTTGGCGTTAAACCTTGTTCAGATGTTCAGATAAACAAGTACACTGGTAACGACCATCTGCTGTCTCTCTCTCCATGAGGCTAATAGGCTCATTTACTGTTACAACTCGCTCGAGAAGAAGGGCTTAGAAGCTTTAAGACTTAAAACACTCTGTAGTAAGACTGTTCTTACACTGTCTCTATTCTGTTGTTATTATGTCATTATTCTGTTTGTATTAGACTTGGGACATTGTTAAGTACAGATGATTCGATTTGGAAGTTGACATTTTCTAGGTTTTGAAGCCCCTGCATTAACTAGAAGAACGATTTAAATAAAGAAAAACAACTTCGGTAAGACATAGTAACAAGTAAAAAACATAAGTCTCAGAAGGGAGGCTACTCTTGTTAAGCAGTATCAAAAGAAGCATCTAATACTCTAGAGCTGTAAGCGAAAGAATCTAATCCAAAGGATAGTACACGACATTCGATTGAGATATTGCGACATTTTACAATGCGCTGGATATCTAAGTCAGGATAGCATTTTTACAACATATCAAATTACTTTGTGTTAGATAATGACTCGCTGAATCGTTTATAATCTATACTCATCAATTGTTCAATAACACTCGACACACTTTGGTGTAAGGAATAAATCTAATTGTGTCAAAACAGTGTTACCACATACAAAAAGTTACTTATACCAAGCCAATATTGTTGTTGAAATATATTCTTATTGCAATATAATAGTTCAAATAGTTTCTTACATTAAGTAATATTGAAACACTTCTTATACCAAGTCTATATACTAAAGCTGGTTCTTATGCCTACTCAATCTGTTGAAACAATTTTTCCATATATTAAAGTTTCTTATATCATGCAAATAAATTAAAACGGTTTCTTATATAAAGTCAATTTAGAAAAACATATTTTTTTTAAATAAAGTAAATATTGTAAAATAGTTTCTTATACCAAGCTAATATAGTGAAACAGTTTCTAATACCAATATAGTGAAACAGTTTCTGATAACAAGTCAATATAGTGAGACAGTTTCTAATACCAAGTCAATATAGGAAAACAGTTTCTAATACCAAGTCGATATAGTGAAACAGTTTCTTACACCTAATCAATATAGTGAAACATTTTCTGATACCAAGTCTATATAGTCAACATAGTGAAACTGTTTTTTACAAAAAGTCAATATAGTTTAAAAGTTTCCTATAAAAAGTCAATATTGTGAAACAGTTTCTTATACCAAGTCAATACAATGCAAGAAAAAGTTTCTTTCCTCATTGACCCTACACAAGCAGCTCAGGTAAGTTTCTCAAGTTTGTTTTATCGCCACCTAGCGGCAGACCTTAAACAGGGGCATTAACTAAGATTAGAATGCTATTTTAAGAATGAGTTTCTCCCCCCCCCCTCCCTTTCCTCTTACGCTCTAGCTATCTGGTGAGTTCCCGGTGACTGCCTCCCTCCTGACCTCACAGGTCTAAGTACTAATCTTTTAGTAATCTTGACAAACTAATCCCGTGAGCCAACCATGACTGAGGTCTACACTTCACAGTCAGCTGACTCCATTGGAACACATTGATCTCTGGGTAAGTCACTTCCTTAGTCTCTGGGACAACGTTACAGAAGCGAAGCACGGCGACTGACCACGTGACTGACCACGTGACTTGCCCACCAGGTTCTGGCGCTAAGAAAAGAGAAAACAATACGGAACATGTTTGAAAAGAGTTGCTGGTAATAGTTGGAAACAACATTAGTTGCATAATTGTTTAAAGCATAACATTAGTAGTAGGGAGGCGCGGTGGCTGAGTATAATTGTCCTTGCAGTGGTAAAGCGCTTGGCTTCCGAACCGAAAGGTCTTGGTTCGAATCCTGGTGAAGACTGGGATTTTCAATTTCGGAATCTTCAGGGCGCATTTGAGTCCACCAAGCCCCAAAGGGTAACCGACATTAGTTGGGGGGAAAGTAAAGCCGGTTGGTCGTTATGCTGGCCAAATGACATTTTCGTTAACCGTGGGCCACAGAAACAGATGACCTTTACATCATCTGCCCTAGAGTCCACAAGGTCCTTAAGGGAAACGTCATAAATTATTTGCATAATTGTTTTAAAACACAACCTCAGTTGCATAATAGTTTAAAACACAACCTTAATTGATAATTGTTTTAAAACACAACCTAAGTTGCATAATTGTTTAAAACACAACCTAAGTTGCATAATTGTTTAAAACACAACCTTAGTTGCATAATTGTTTAAAACAAAAAGCTATAGATAATTGTATAACACTACTTGTATAATTGTCCTTACAGTGTTTATAATCCCCAGAGATTCCACAGACTATTTTTGGAATGGAGTTGAAAGTCAAGTTGTCAAACAGACAATAAAAAAAAGTCTTGTTTTTGTCTTTATCTACTCAGGTATGCCAGTGAAGAGAAAGAAAAGTTGGCTGGAGTGAAACACCTCCTCGTGAATCCATGTTTTAATTGTTGCTTGCAGACATGCCTGAGGTTAGAAGAAATAAATAATAGTAAACACATTTTTAAAATACTGGTTCTCCCTTATACAGCGACCAAACTCTACAAGAGCGATTATTTAATCTCAATAACTAATGAATGATAAATATTTGTTCAAAATTACATTTTACTCCAATGAAAAAAAAATCCTGGTTAAGCGATGTATACATGTATTCAGGAGTATATCAAATGCTAATGCTAGGTCTATATTTAGATCCAGATTTAGAGGACGGTGCGCAAAATGTTTCTGAACGCTTATTCATTGATTCCACCACCATGATTCCATTGTAATGAAGAGATGCGGGAATATCCGCACACGTATGTCTGTTCAAGACCGGCAGACCAAATTTAATTATTAGATTATTATACTTCAAACAATTATAACGGTCAAACCAGAGTTTTCCATGTGTGGCCAATTAGCTTACAATTCTTTTCTCAGAGATATACATAAACTATCAAATTTCAAAGAAAATTGTTAGAGCCGTTTTCGAGAAACGTGTCCTGTCAAAATTTTGTTTACTCTTATGGCAAATTCGCAAGCTGTAAAAAAATCTGTCATTGATTTGAACCTGTATAACTGTGTTTTAAAATGGATCAGATTCAAGTCTCAGACAGTCAACTGAAGTCTGGAAAGTTGCTTGCTGACTTCTCCGCCGTGTCAATGACAATCTTATAACTCAATTCAAGTCTCAGACAGTCTACTGAAGTCTGGAAAGTTGCTTGCTGACTAAATGACAATCTTATAACTCCAGTCAACCTCAAACAAACAGAGAAGTCGACTTATGAGTTTAAAAAAAAAAGGCCTTAAAAACGGAAATTTTCGGTAATAAAAGCAAATATTTTGGAAGATTAACTCGAGGTCTGTCCAATCACCCCACCCCCTTTGTTTTGTTTCCTTCCCGAGAAACACATCAGCCGACTTACAAATCCATACAAACTCATAAACACAGACACATAACAGAAGAGATAAAACTTTATTCCCAAGTTACAGAAATAGACTTTGATTGTCCAAGCTTAACTGATACTTGTGACTTATCTTTGATACACTTTGTTAAGAGTTGTGTGGGTGGAGAGTTTTCATTTGTTTTTGAAAACACTTTTTTATGTATTACCAAATCTTCTACTTAGTATGTGATACTTAGATTGGTGAATGTACTCAACTTGTTTCACACCGCCACTTTCAGCACACTATAACTCCAGTAATACACTCAAGTAATAAGTTGTTAAAAGAAATCAATTTAAAGAAATGTAAAGCGTAAAGTTCAAAGGCGAGAAGGTCACATCACCAGGTTCATGGCCATCGTCATTGCTCTCTTAGATAGTACACGAATTGAAATGCTGTTTATTGTTGAATCTTCTGATATTTAAAGCAATTATCTTAATTATACAAATTAATACTGTCTGACTAATTTTGATGAAACGTGGCATTGGAATATTTCATAGATCTTTTTTTCTTAGGTCGTAAGTTATGGCGCGAAAAGTTGTTTGTTTCATGTAATGGGTAAGGTTTCGTGAAAATTGAAAAACAGGGACTAGAATTTGGTTTGCAACGAAAGTAATCACCGAATACTTTTGGCGGCTTTGGTGAGAGGCAGGTTTCCATTCTCTGAAGGACGTAGATATTGAGCTAAAGGACATACGAACGACGGCTCTCTTGGTTACGAATTCAACGTGTACGGTTTCCAACATTGTTTATCAGCGTCGAGTGTCTTTCGACTGTGTTTTTTGGTTATTTGAGTGCTACCTCTGTTTGAACTTATCTACACAAGACACACTGCGGAGACGCCTCTTAGATGACATTCAATAAATAACTGACGTTAGTGGACGTTTGTTATTGTTACTAGGAGTGGGTTGCAAAAACAACAACAATAACAACTCTTTCTTGTTTAGTTCTATATAGAAGCACTTTTGAAAACCACACTGCTACACCTTGTCATGGAATTGCTTAATAGAGAGTTGTGTAGTTGTAATAGTTGCTGTCGCTGTAATGTGAATTGCTTTCCCTTAGGTGGTCCTATAGCGCCTGGCTTGGCCACTAACACTGCATGAATTATTCAATTAACAAATGCACGTGAAAACGTCGAACTAATTAAATGAAGAGTACAATGAAAGTGTTAGAGATCATCCATTTATGACGTCCATCTGCTGGACGGTACACGAGTGAGGACTAGGTGAAGTTGTCGCTTGAGAACTGGGGGAGGCGGTGGTGTGCAGGATCGTATTTACGTAAGTGCAGGCATGGGCAGAATGTTTGTGAAAGCCTCTACCCTCTTTCAAAGTTTATAAAACAAATACACTTAGTATTATTAAGGATAAGAATATTTCTTCGTTTTGGAAGCACGAAGTTTTAATTTGTATTATATAAAGATACTTTATATATAATAAACTTGCTTGGGTATGTGGCCCAATATTGTGTACTAGATCAATACCAATACATGATACAAAAAACCGATCGATGGGAAGACAACATAAAAGAATGGACGGGGCTGCCATTGAAAGAGATTCTAAGGCAAAAGACAAAGAGGAATGGAGAAAGACGTTAGACAAATCTTGCATTGTGCCCCAACGGTCCAAAAGACTATGGGATAGGTAAAGTAAAAGGGAAATTGTACAGTTCACAGCAGCCCTTTCTGCCTCTTCTTCTTTTTCCTGGTACTGTTCGCTGAAGGAATGTCTTTGCGAGCCCCAGAGATCTTGTAATATAGCTATAGATTTTTAGCTTTTAGGATAGTTAGCAGGTCACCGTTGGGTCCAATCGCTGCTGTTACCCTGTCTCTATTATCTTGGTTTGTGATGCATTCTTTAAATGGGATACCTAGGATTCTTCTGTAGCTTCTCAATTCCATTGCTAGGATCTTCCTCTCTAGCTCTGCAGTCAGCGTCCAAGACTCGCAAGCATATAAAATGTGGCTATGACCAGGGAGCATATCAGTCTGATTTTGGTGCCTTTGTCTCTCCGATTTAAGTTTTGATAGGGCTGTTGTGGACTGTACAATTCGGGCCAGTAGTTCAGGTTTCGTTCCTTCGTCTGTGGCAATGGCTCTGAGGTATTTGAAACTAATGACACTTGTCAGTCTTTTCACCTCCAATACTGATGCCCCCCTATAAAGCCCTATTGGCTATTGGTCATACTTTGGTTTTTATTTTTCGGCATCATTGTATACAGACACACAACTGGTTGCTACAAGACATTATTGTATACAGACACACAACTGGTTGCTACAAGACATTATTGTATACAGGCACACAACTGGTTGCTACAAGACATTATTGTATACAGACACACAACTGGTTGCTACAAGACATTATTGTATACAGACACACAACTGGTTGCTACAAGACATTATTGTATACAGGCACACAACTGGTTGCTACAAGACATTATTGTATACAGACACACAACTGGTTGCTACAAGACATTATTGTATACAGACACACAACTGGTTGCTACAAGACATTATTGTATACAGGCACACAACTGGTTGCTACAAGACATTATTGTATACAGACACACAACTGGTTGCTACAAGACATTATTGTATACAGACACACAACTGGTTGCTACAAGACATTATTGTATACAGGCACACAACTGGTTGCTACAAGACATTATTGTATACAGACACACAACTGGTTGCTACAAGACATTATTGTATACAGACACACAACTGGTTGCTACAAGACATTATTGTAGACAGGCACACAACTGTTTGCTACAAGACATTATTGTATACAGACACACAACTGGTTGCTACAAGACATTATTGTATACAGACACACAACTGGTTGCTACAAGACATTATTGTAGACAGGCACACAATTGGTTGCTGCTGCTTCTATTTCATCCATATCTAGAGACTCTTTGTTTAGGCAGGAAGGCAATAATTGATCTAATGATAAGTGGTTTTAATCAAGGACTCAGGAAAGAAACTGATCGGTTATTCGAAGACTGTTTTAAAATCGATACTTTTAAAAGCTTTAATATCATTTTAAGGATGGACTAGTTATTGCCTCAAAAATAAAGGAATCTTTTGCCTATCTTCTCTGACTTTACAAATTTAATTAATCTATATATGACAATCAGATGTAAATATGTCAGTGTTCTCATTAGTCTGGACTTTCTTTCCTAGATTTGCATCTACATTTGTATCTACATAAATCTGGCATGGCGGTAAGTATGATCTGATCTTGATATCAATTTTGATAGGCTTCAATGTGCCTCAGGAATACCTGCATAGAAAGTTGAGGAGGATGGGCGATTTGTATTCCATAAACAGTTAGTGATCTTAGTCAATTTATAAAGTTAAAGAATTGACATTTTGTTCTCTTTCTCTCGCCAACGGAATAGTATTAACTTTGATCGACAGGCAGCACAAATGAAAGTATCAAGACATCCCTAAGCGAACATACCAGGAGACAATCTAACTAGCTCAAAAAGAGCATGCAGTCATTTTTTCATTAATGTATACAGAAAGAGCTTGCGAGCAAATACCGTTTTGAGAATTACTGCTCATATATACCAATGTAAGTAGGATACTATTAGTGCTCCTTCTGTGGATGGTTCTATGTACGTAAGACTAGTTGCAGTTCTCTGGAGACACGCTGTCTACATAATAGGATAGGTAGATCGTACAATGAGGCCACAGGCCAGGTGCACAAAACGTATTGAGCGTGAGGCTGTCTGGCACACGCACTGATGCACCGACTAATCCACTTCCTTACTTTGAACATCCGTTGTGCAAATAGCAAGGTAGCAAAGAGAGGACAACTCTATTGATTTCTAACCAATATCTTTTTAAAGTCACTTTCTTCTTAGCTAGTCTACCTTTATAATAGCTTGTATTTTTTCATACATGCATGCATATTACCAAATAATAAGTATGAGTAAGTGTGTATGAGTGTGTTTGTTAATTTGATAAATTACATTTGTAATAAGAATTTATAGACTTAAAAAAGATCGAAAATACAGATTAATAAATTGTAAAAAACATAGTAAGTACGCGTGTTTCACGCATGCACATGCATGTTCACCTTTCAACTAGAGCAGGGATTGCAACTACAAGAATGGTAAAGAGCACATCCTATCTGGGCCGTCAAAAGGTTTGGGTTAATAATTTAAAAAATCAATGTTTCACTATCAATGCTTAATTTATTGTTTGCAAATGGAGCAGTAATGCAAATTTTATTTTGTGCACGATTCACTGCTGGTTGCGTCTGCTGATTTGAAATAAATGTGCGTAGTAAACGAAAAAGAGGTGTACATGTTAAGTGTTTCAATTAAGCGATTGTTTTCCTACGGGCTTATTGTTTCTTTATATTTCACTTTGCATCTACGTTTTTAAAAAATCTCAACTAAATAATGTCGAAAAAAAAAAAAGAACTGACTCCAAAAATCGTGTTTTAAAAGTATTGTTAAGGCATGTAGAATTAAAGTCTGCCAAGATATATGTCCGGATATAACCAAGGATTTTAAAACTGTTGGTTTATCTTGAATAAACTCTGACATCTAGATACGTGAGTAAGATAGTGAAGTGCTAGGCTAGACATGTCTTTGAGTGAGAACTATAACAACGAGATAGTGTCTTTCTTCCGTGAAAAGAATTGGTCAGTGAGACATTTGAAACTTATTTTCACATATCTTTTGTGTTCCATGAACAAATTCTATGTACATTAGTTACGCTGAGATGGTCAATTGTAGTCAAACTGAATTTCCATTTGATTAGACCGATAATAATTTTCTTATCTTATCTTAAGATAATAGTAAAGTAAAGTTCCCCTTTCAGATCTTGTGCTTTTAAGGGAAGATGATGTAAAGTTCATCTGTTTATGTGGCCTATGGTTAACGAGGGTGTCATGTTGCCAGCATCATGGTAAGAGAAAAAAAATGAATTTATCAACGAATAAAGAGAAGTTTGTTATTTGACACCTTTGTCAATCAGCTAAAATGACTTAGTTCATTTCACGAGCTTAAATTGATTGACTAATGTAAAGCTTAGGTATTATACAGATTTCAATGCTTCAGGGTTATTGAAAAAGTTTTAGATATTTTCAGTATTTTATATAAGGAAGATTGTGTCATTCAACTTCAGGCTAATATTTATCTCAAACAATTACTTCTAAATAGTCAAAAATTGTCGCAAATCTTAAAAAGAATGTTTGCAATGTTTGTATCTTACTATGAGTTCACAGCAACTTTTTCAATCATGAAACTTAGGAATCAAAAACACATTTTCAAGCATAACGTTTCCATTGGACTCAAATAATGAAAGATTTTTCAAAATACGCGCAGTTTTAAACTTCTCAATACTTGTATTTTTTAAATGTATTAATTCAATCTAATAATGACTAAATTGTTTTTTTATATAATGGCCCACCAACATTTTTTCTTTAAGTTGTGGGCTCGCTTCTAAACAGGTTTGTCCTTTACTGATCTAGAGGGTCTTAACATTGTCCAGTTCATGAAACTACAAATTACGGAGAACACCATGGCGGTCCGCACGAAAATACAGTTACACCAATTGAAATTAGTTAGTTTACTGACCATACAGACATTTGGATATTACACATATACCTTAGTATTATTCTCATTTGTTCAACTTTCCTCTGGTTATAAATAGACGTCCTAACGAGACTTAGTTTATTGTGTATTTGAGAAGTATTACCTGTTAGCAGCGGGGAGAAGAGAAAGAGGAAAGAGAAGGGGTGGGCAGCTTCCTGACAAAAGTGATAGTACAGGCGCAAGGCAAAGTGTTCAGAAGGGGCCTCCCCCCACACCTGGCCAGTAATCAGACCTTAAAAAAAAATATATATATATAAAAAGAAAAAAAATTCGGTGAAACACAAAAAGGTGTTAAAGAAGGTGAGTGTTACAAAGTAAAGTTGAGTGTTTGGGTTACGCAGTAGAATTTGAACGAAACTTGAGTTGGATGATGTGGTTATGGTTACCTTAGCACTGGAGTCGAACCAATACTTTCTCTCTATCTCTCTCCATTTCACTTTGAACTCATCAAAAGTTATTGAAATTTCTATTTTTATGGTTTTAGCTATGTATCAATGTATGGTCAAAAAAAAAGGAATTCTTCCATGTCTTTCTCATTTTGGTAGCTAGGAATAACAAAGAATGAGATTTTCTCTCTGTCTCTCTCTCTCTGTCTTTCTCACGAACATAAACTATAATAAAAAATAAATGTAAACTACACATGTCCAATAATTTTACTAATTGGTAAAAAATTTTCTCAATCGCATTTTTATTAGAAATGAGTTCCTTAGGTGTATATTGATCTGCGCATTATTCTACTAATAAAACAACCGCTGCGCAGCACATAAACCAAACACTTATCACAAGCTATGCACTAGTATGTACCCAATCCTCACTCCATTAAATGCTTTGAGCTTCCCCCAAATAATAATAAATCTTCTAAATGTGAAATACAAATTGAAGTAGATATGAATTACTCTGTTGACTCTAAGATTTAGGAAGTGTGCTATTTACACAAGAGGAAAACAAGACAGATATTTTCCTATCAAATAATACTCAGAAATACTCAGATTCCAACATCTGTGATTTCACACTTTCTTAGAAGTAATACTGTCACCCAGCGTTTCTCAAACTGTGGGGATGCCTCCACCTCCTAATGTAATAGAGAATGAACAGAATGCCTCAAATAAAATCTGTCCAAGTTAAAAATCATTCACACCCAAACATAAATAATTTGAAGAAAGGTTGCTCCCGACACTTCTTGTTTTAGCCCGTTGCAGGAAGAGACAATTTCCTATCGATGCATTTGTTGCCCGTTTCCGTCCTATCCGTGACTACCGATATACCGTCACTGTGGGAGAGTCCGAAGAGACAGAATGGCATATACCGTCACTGTGGGAGAGTCCGAAGAGACAGAATGGCATGTCTTTCATAAGTGTCCCCAACTCCAAAAGCTAAGGTGGGACATGTCTGGGCAGTCACTCGATCTGTAAGATGGCTGCAAAGTTCATACCATACGGCCCTGTTACTGGCCAGAACACTTCCAGAGTGGAAGTCCGACCTGCTCTATTTCCATTCAGAGTTCACCCCGTTATGGTCAGCGAAAACATTTCTAATTTTTTTTTTGGTGCACAAAGTGAATGCCCATACAAAGAGCCTACTACATTTTTTTGGTTCTCTATTGAGGACAAAGAGAATAGAAAACAAAATAGTGTTGTACATTTGTATTATTTTATCCTTGACTATAAGCGAAACTTTCGGGAGGAAACCATAACAGAAATTGTACCCACCATATTTTAAAATATAAATATAACACTTTAAACTTGAAATAGAATCTCACTTTTTGAGAATCCTTTTTAAGCACCTCTGTTGAAATGCTAAAATAGTTGTCGCTAAAAAAAAGTCTAGTTTTTCTTTTTCCTTAGGCTCCACTAAATCCAAATAATGCACCAAATAAAAACGTGCAGTGTTAGGCAACATGTCACTAAATCAATATTGAAGTTAAAACCAAGATCTGTATCCGCCGTTTTCTATTGAGACTGTAGAGGTCTAGGGTTGAACCCAATGATTTCCATTAAAACACAGATCAATCTTTCCTTTGAAGTCACTCGTTAGTTTCACTCATGCGACAATTTGATCAAAACATTTACAATAGGAACATCTACCAACACATGATGATATTTTGGCGCAATTTATTTTGCCTTCCATCTTGCCTCTAAAAGTGAAATCACAAGCTTGTAGCCATGGAAACGAACTGGTTAGTGTGAACAAAAACAAAACCAAAAAAGTTGTAGTATTTGGTATAATACCATGAATGTAGTCACTATAGGAGCGAAGACTTATTTTCTTTAGTTTTAGAGTTTTAAAGTCTTGCTCGTGTACATGTTTATGTCTGTGTGGGGCGTCTGTGTTTGTGTAAACTCTAAACTCTAATAAGTCTCTCAAAATCTTGGCCTGTTCCTGCTTGAGAAAACAGGAAGAGCCAATAAAGAACGATAATCTTTAAATCTCAGTGTATATCTTTCTTACTGGCCCTCGTTCTGCTCTAAATGGCTGGTAATTTATGGAAGTTCACAATCGCTTTTACCTTCCTACAAAGTTTCATGGCAAAGTCGATGGGCAAATAGCGATATTTAAAGCATAAAACACATTTGATAAGTTTTTAATTACTTAGAGTACGTTCGATCTTTCATGTAAGCTACATATAGGATCGAGCAATTATACAAAATGTTATTTGTCAGTTAACAAATGTACTGATGCAAGCATTCCCTATGTACTACATCACTGCTAACACCAATTCAAGACAATAGACATTTTCATGAGCTTTTTTGTCTATACAGATCCATTTCTATGCATAGATTGTTTAACGCATTCCTGATGTAAAAATTGCTTTTATACATTTAAAAACTTGTTTTTTTTTTTTACAAAGTAGGAACACACACTGTGTCTGTCTGGTAAGAAAGTCTGTACACGTTATTTCTCTTGCACTTATTCTCCGATCAAGTTCATAGCACTATTAGACAATAAACAAATACAAAAAAAAGTAACTAGTTAGTCAATACATTACTGGTAATTAATTATTTTGTTTGATACCACATTGAAAATAATCCTTCAGTAATAACGTACATGGCTAAATATGTTGGGTTTTCTCCGTTAAATATTGTACACGTTATTTATCCCACACCCATTTTCGGATCAAGTTGAAACTTTAAACAATTATTTGTTGTATCTAACAAAACATGAATCAAGAAAAAAAATCAATTAGTCAATTAATTATTGGTAATTAATTATTCTGTTTGGAAGGGAAATAACTTTTACATTACTGACAGAACGTTTGTGAGTGTGGAGTTCTTCCCCTTAGATAAGTTTATATATATATATATATATATATATATATATATATATATATATATATATATATATATATATATATATCTTCATCTTTTTTTCGAGATATGAAGTATCGGATATCCAATGTATAAATATATGTTTCCATGCATATAAATCAAAATGGAGTAATATTTACTATTGAAACATTTCACAATGAATTTGAATGTGTCTGCACCTCACATTTGTAACACAATATTGTGTCTCTAGTTTATCAAGGTCTACATTAAGATCGATATCCAACACATAATCTAGTTGTACTAGTGGTTTGGAGCTACAACCCATCGACCCAGTAATCTACACTGCCTGATTCAGGGGCGTAACACACAAGTTTCATCTTCATGTTGTGCTCCTTTATGTAAATTTCCTTGTGTTCAATGATGCACGGCGATGCCAACGATTGCGTAAACATGATAAAATAAACTAATAATCACGTGAGAGGGCGCGCAGGCGACACGAATGCCAGTCGACATAGTTTTTTAAATGTAGACGAAATGGTTTTATAAAGCACTATGGATTTTGATGTTTTGGTCAAATTTGTTACCATAGTACTATTAACCTTTATAATACTATCAACCTATAAAGTAAAGTTACCCACTCAGACCTAGCGATCTATAGGGCGAATGATGTAAAGGTCGTCTGTTTCTGTGGCCCACGGCTAACGAGAGTGCCATGTGGCCAGCACAACGACCATCCGCCTTTACTTTTATGTCAGGTATTTATTAGAGCTGGGTGGACTCAGGGGCGCCCAATGGTCGTGAAATTAAAAATCCCAGTCTTCACCAGGACTCGAACCCGGGTTTCTACTGTAAATCCAAGCGCTTTAACGTTTATCCTCCGCGCCTTTACTATCAACCTATAGTGTGGTACAAATCATATCTATTTAGGGATTCTCACGCTAAAAATTAATCCAAGTAATATATGCTTTGTTTACACTTTGGTTTTTTAAAGCAATAAAAGATAGAAAAAGAAGAACAAAGGGATATGAAGAAATGTGGGTGCGATATAATGGAACCAAGAGAAAAGAAAAAGAGCACAGTTGGGAGAAGTGATGGAATAGACAAATTAAGCAATGTCAAGGACGAAATATTAAAAGAGCACAGTTGTCAACTATATATTAAATATTTCTTTGAGTTAAATGCGAAATAACTTTAAAATTGGATTGACAGTGCGGAAAAGTGCACAGAAATTATTGTACGACTTAATTCAAATACTTTGCAACACTTCCATTCCTATTTATGGATTTACCTTCATTTATGAATAAATCTCTAATATGCATGTAACATTAATAAACAACCGGGATAATTGAATTGTAATTACAAAATAAACCAACATATTTATATTCTACATAGAATGTACTGAAACAGAAACAAGTAACAAGAAGAAATAAAAATAAAAAAAATTCTTATTTGTAAATCTTACAACTTATAGCTTCTCAGTATTGCCAGGAGTCTTGCTAGTGATCTTGCATGATCAAGTTCTTTTATAACAGTCCAGCTCATTTCTACCTAAGACTGTGCACACATTTTCATGAACCTCTATGTACTTTTTTCTTTTTTACTAAATGCAAAGAAACATTGGACACAAGCAGGGCCGCCGCTGCCTATTGTGCAATGTGTGCATTGTACACAGGCGGCCGAATGTAGAGGGAGGCCAAATCAATATTCCAAGGTTACCTTTATTTTTAAAAATTTATAGTTTAATAAAAGAAATGCTTATTATTTTAATATTTTTATATAAACTCTAATTATTCCGTTATCTTTTGAAAACTATTTTTTTTTAAAGATATTCCGTACATAAGAAGCTATTTTCGAAACTTTTAATTAAAAAAAAAATGTAGTGGCGCGTGAGGGATTCCCAAGGGTTTTTCCATAGGCGTCTACATATTTCTGACCTTGAATTTTCGCGAGTTGTCTGTAATATTTGTTTCGAATGACGCTTACAGAAGCAGATCAGTCAAAAATGTTTTTTTTCTTCTTAGTATCTACTTACTGCATATAAATATTGTTTTTTAGTCGAAAAGCCCGCCCTGAAAGTAGGTCTAGTTATTAAAAACTCAATGTTCAAAACATTTTCACCTTTTTGTTAAATGGCTGTTAGTTAAGCGTAGTATATTCTTGGGTCATAATAGATGTAGATCTACATTAAGTTGTAGGCTACTAGCTGTTCGGAGCCACAAGCCAACGATCGACCAACAAAAAACGGGGGGGGGGGGCGGCGAAAACAATGTTTTATTTTCATTATAGTTATTGATCCATGTCTGAATATTACCAATGTTTACTAATTAAAATATCTTAAGTCGTTTCATCTTTTAATAAGACCATGTCAAATGTAGACCGTTTGGGCGAGAGGCGTATGCAACAATATGGGTTAAAACTTTTTGAAGAAAACATTTCAAAACGTCTCCGCTAGTGTGATTCTTCTGGGATTTCTTATCTGAGATTGGTCGAATTTCTTCCGACTAGGATGAATAGTGCGTTCTAAAAGACAACTCATTAATATTGTGGCCTTTTTAAAATAGTCTTTCTTCTTAGTACGAGAACAAGATGTAAATGCTAGGAGAAAGAATTTAAACAGTAGAATACGCTCAGCGCCGGGGCACAGCCCCGATATCAAACCCCTTGCCTACTTGAGCGGAAACCCGCCGAATGTTCAATTCTCTTTCCAGATAGAACTTTATAGCCTACAACGCTTAAAAAATATGTAGGCAACACAATTTTAAAAAAAAGGACTCGTTTTACATCGCTCCTCTAGGTCACCAGTGTCTAAGGGGGGGGGGGGGGTCGAACAAAAATTTTGTTATGTAGGGGTCGCCTCCCGGAAATGTTTTGAGAAACACTGCCTTAATGTGTTTATTTTCAACTCATTGTATAATTGACTTTTACTTTGAATTATTTATTTTATATCAATTCATGAAAAAGTTTCAGCGTTGTTGTGCTTCATTTTGTCGTAGAGGTGTGATGGATACATTTGTTGGCACTCCAATCTGCTTATGTCAGAGGATTGTGGAGACAATGCACATCTCTTCAAAAAACAATTGTGATAATCATTATCAAAGTTTACGTCAATGGCGTTTGTGTTTCGAGTCTCTTTATTCTGCATCTAATGGTTTACGTCGGTTGTGTTTGGAATAAATAAAGACGACATTACAGGTACAAAAGGAATAAATGATTAGGGTCATATTAACTCTGAAAAAAACACGATTATAATGCAGAAAGAATTTTTTTAAAATGCTCTTCAAAAGAAAACAATAGATGCTATGCATTAAAGAATGCATGATTTTGAAAAACAGCCTTAGCAATCCTTTATGGAAAGAATTATTATAGGCAATGTCTCGCTTTTAAAGGATTCACAAATAGTTTATTTGACAAACACAAAATGGTATTTGTATCAATTAATATAAGCCATTTCAAAATTGAGTGAAATAGAAAATAAAATCCTTGACATTGTATAAGCGCACAAATACTTTCACAAAACATTAGATTGTACACCAGATATCTCTCATACTGAACTCATCACTAATGTTACTGCATGTAATTCTTATAGATCTCATACACGAACATTTTCTGGGGTATCGCCCAAATACTGAGACAACTGGAGAGGGATTTTGTAACGTCGTAATAGAAAACAATGCAATGTTAAAATTGGAAATAAAACCTAAAAGTGGGCACGGGGGATACGCCAACGGTGCGAATAGGAAAGTGGTAAAAAGAAATGATCTACAAAAATGGATTTAAATTAGCTGGCGCTTTTGGCACAGTGTCCAGCTCAGTCGTATTACATTTCTTTTTGTAGAAAAAAAAGGGGGGGCGGCATTTTTAAATTTGGCACGCAGACGGCCACAACCCTATCGACGGCCCTGGACACAAGTGCATGAACACCCTCTGAAAGCGTGTTTAAAATAGACAAATTTAATTTTAAGATTATTATATTTTGAAAAAATTATAACGGTCAAACCAGAGTTTTTAAAGTGTGGCCAATAAGCTAGTTATTTTCCCCAGAGATATTCATTACCGACTACATTAACTGTTACATTTCTATTGAAATCGTTAGAGCTGTTTTCGAAATACCCGTCCAGTGTATAGGCAGATTTTTTATAAAGAATGTAACAGTAGACCGCTGGCTGCCTGGTCGAGTGATCGCTGGCCTGTCGTCTCTATGTTCCTGGGTTCGAAACCTTTGCGCTGCCATTTCTCGCCGTCCTGCTGGAGGTTTGGGCTAGGCTGTAACAATTCTGAAGGAGCCTCCTCTGAAACATGTTAAAAACACAACAACCACAACAGTGTTTGGAAATATCAAAAGACACTGTCTTCACCCCCCCCCCCAACACACACACACATACACAAACACAACTTGTCCTGTTAACCTTCATGAAAGTTATAGAGATATAATAAAACAGAATATATCTTTCCTCCTTTCAATTGCCTATATCCATTCAACTTTCTTTCAAAACTTACCCTTCAGAATGTGAAATTTAAAATTGACTTCTGTATAGTTTGTTTTAGTTTCTTGATCATTTTATGTTTTAATCTAATCTTTGCTCCTCTTTCTTGCCTAGAAAAACGTCCATGCCATTGGCTACATTGAATGTGTACATCAATGTCAAACAGGCGACATCCTGAGCCCCGCGTCTGTCTCCATCAGATTCCAATGACCAGAACCGAATTTAAAATGGGAACATCTCAAGATTTTAAAGTGTTGGGGGGGGGGGGGGGTATTGGGGGGATTTTTTGGCGATTCAGCAGTTAAAAAAAAAGGCGAGGTAACAATTAAATAGATGGTGAGCAGTAGAGCGTGAGTCCTCAGATTCAAAGTTCCCAGGTTCGATTCCTGTTCCTCGATTTTTTTCTTGAAGGACCATTTAGTCGTAAGAGAACTCCTATGATTATTGAATAGATCAGAGATGTGTCAGGTTTTAACAAACTTTGTACTCTTGCTCTCTGTCTCTCTGTCTCTCTCTCTGTCTCTCTCTCTCTCTCTGTCTCTCTCTCTGTCTCTCTCTCTCTCTGTCTCTCTCTGTCTCTCTCTCTGTCTCTCTCTCTCTCTCTCTGTCTCTCTCTCTCTGTCTCTCTCTCTGTCTCTCTCTCTCTCTGTCTCTCTCTCTCTCTCTCTCTGTGTCTCTCTCTCTGTCTCTCTCTCTGTCTCTCTTCTACTTATCGTGGCCTTTCAAAATTTGGTAGGCTACATTTGTCAGAATGTCAGAAAAAAAATATTTTAAATGTCAAAAAAATTAGCAATTCACAAAAATCTTTCGAAAGAAATAAAATCTTTTTTTATTTTTTTCTTTAATCAAAATTTTTTAGTTAGATTTAAAAGCTAATTTGGAATATCTTGAAATCATTAAATTAAACTCGCTAATGACATTATTTAATAATGCGGTAATTGTTTAAAATGTCTGCAAGATCTTCAAATACAATATCGTATTTCACTAGAAAGTGATTCGTATTTTTTATCCAACCAGAAACGTACGGGAAAAAAAATGCCCTGTTGTTTTTATTTAGCCAATGGGCGTGCTTATAGAGCGAGGTCATTGGGTGCGGGGCTACACTTATTTAAAAAATGCAACATGGCTGGATTCAAGGAGGCTGGAGTTACCATCACCTGCAAGTCGTCAGCCATCTTCATTAAGCTTGAAATAGTATTGTTTGAACAACTGTAAGAAAAGATTCACTAGGGAAGTTTCTGAGGCTTTGTGTGTGTGTGTGTTTTTTGTGTCTGAAAATAGAATTTCGTGTAATTGAAGGTGGGGCATATGATTCTAGACATACGATTGAAAATACAAAGTGGAAGGATATTATTTAGAATGACATATAAGCCTAGATGTAGAGCTAGTCTGTACTCTGTAGTGGTTTAATTATAAAGTTTATATCAACTCTGTCTGTCTGTCTGTTTCGTAAAAGGTGTACACGTTATTTCTCCCACACCAATTATCAGATCAAGCTGAAACTTCCTACAATTATATTCATTTACATAGATAAGACATGAGTCAACTATTTTAAAACAGTAACCAATTAGACTACTGGTAATTCATTATTTGGTTAAATAGCAGCAAGGGAAACTAATACTTCAGTATTCACAGGTGTGGCTAAAATTGTTGGGTTAAATAATTGGCTATTTCTCCCTCACGTATTCTCCGATCAAGTTGGTACTTCAAAGCATTATTAAATGTACCTGACAAAACACGAATCAATAAACAAAAATACTCTATTAGTCAATTAATTATTGGTAATTAACTATTTTATTTGATATTGAAAAAGGGAATTAACTTTTACATTATTGGTAAATATATTTTTAAGGACGGCGTTCTTCCCCATTAGATAAGCTTTTTTTTTTTTTTATTTAAAAAAAAAAAAGAATTTTTTAAATATATTGCTTATCTTTTGTTTTTATTACTTTTTTTTTGCTTTTGGTTAACGGATTTATTTTTAAATTTGTCTACTAAATTAAAATGAAACTTCGAGTTAATTAAAAATAATTACTTTTACTTTCAGTTTCCTGAGAGTTTTACTTTAGCTACATTCACTATATAAATCCAGAAATTGGATAACATCTGGCTTCTATAATTCTTATATCGATATCATCAGGAGAAGACAGTGGGTATAATTATCTGACCGCCTGATACATGGTCAATTTAATTAATCAACAGACCATTGTTTATAATATCTCTTTATTTATCTAATTAACTAAATGTTCTACTCTTTATATATTTGTCTGTCTACCTATCAAATTAACGGACTAACTTACCTTTACCTATCTTTACCTTTACCTATCCCTTAGTCTGTTGGACCGTTGGGGCACCAAGCAAGATTAGTCGACCGTCTTTCTCCATTCCTCTCTTTTTTTTTTTGCCTTGTCTAACTTAATTTGCATAAGTCTGTCCGTTTGTCTTTCATTATACCTAAAGTCCTAACTGACCTACTGATATTATTCAAAAGCGTTGGCACTCAAAACTCGAAGTCTGCAGTTTTAGTTTCTCAAAAAGCCAGACCAAACAAACAAACAAACAACATAAACACGTGAAATTTCAAAGTGTTATTTGACCAAACATTCAACACAATTCTCCTCGTGTCTGTTCACCGAGTGTTCAGCTTACTCGTTACCTAAGAACGTACTAGAGGGCGTGAGTTCACTCCCAGGACCCAAGCCGTCGTGTGTCTTAACTCTCTCGGTCTATCTGTCATGTAAACAAATGTCTTACGTCCCCGCGTGCAATCGATTTCAATTACTTTTTTATAGGTTTATTTGGCGAGTTAGGACACTAGGGGAGAATATAACCTTCGTTCAGTTGTGACACAAAAAATTACCTCCCTTCGATTGGTAGTCTAGCATTGGCAAGATGGTGTTCCTGAACATATGGATCCCGAGACACATGGGAACGATTGTGTATTGATAACTTGAAAAGCATCTTAAAAGAGGAGTCTGTAAACAAACTTAACTCTTGCATAAAGTCTTCAATCCTGCGTAGATGTGTGCAGGAGTCTTTTAATTGAACTTGTTTGACATGTTTCGAATGTTCCTTTAGATTTGAAGATAATTACATCCTACCCAAACCTCCCGCCTAACAGGGAAGGATGGCAGTGGGCCGTGTTCGAACCCAGGACTATCGTGCCTCTCAAGCAACAGTCCAGAGTACATACCACACGACCAGACATACAACCTTAGTAGTAGCCTAACTATTACGTGATACAGATTCGCATTAAACGTTAATACATCATTTCGCGTTCAAGAAATATTTCATGCTAACTAAACTAGTGGGGGGCAGAGTTGTAAAGCGTATGTATTTCAAACCAAGGCTCTTGTTCCGGTGAAAGTTGAATTGTAAATTCCGAGACTTTTAGGGCGATCCTGATTTCAACTCACTTTGAAGAATCACGTGATATTTGTTTTGGAAAGTAAAGGAAAATTTTGAGAGGCAGCCACGCCACTAGGCATATATTTCCCTAGACATGATTGTAACGAAAGCTCTTATATCTGGTATTTACATCATGTATTAAGGATTTTTCTCCACTAGGTTACGAGTTCAGTTAACTAGTTTGGACTATAATAGTAATTTAGGTTATTAAGACATTAATACGATATTAAAACATGCTTTTTAAACCCTATCGTCGTCGATCGTCTCACTAAATTTGTCATTGCGTAAGAGTTGAATCATAGACTCTTTAAACTCTAGGTCAGTCTGTTTGAACAATTGATCTGTCTGAAAGATATCTCAATCATATATAAATATATCATACGAGCCGACCCGCGACTTTATTTTAATTATTTCCCCGTTCTATCCCCAATTTCTTCACCCGCCCCACCTTTCCCTCTTCAGGCTAGACTCAGTCCACCACCTTGGCGACTCAAGGCCACGGCTTTCACTTATCTCATCTCGATCGGGGAAAGACAAACACACAGTCTCTTTGGTCTTACCCGGTCGCAATTGACACCACCTTGGGTGGAATGCAAGCCCATCTTTCTCCCCCCCCCCTCTCCCACGTCCTTCTTTGATCAAAGAGATTACTCGGGTCGTGACACTCCAAGGTGCGACTTTAGTCGGACTTCACCACGTGAGAGATAATCTTTGGTCAATCCCATTTCCTGTTTCCGCCCACCTTTTCCCAGGCCTAAATAAGATAGAATAAGGCGGGACAGACACTCTCTAATTTCTCATTCTAGCTGAGCAATCGAGTCTGGACTATTTCATTCATTCTTACTTTGTGCATATTTCTCACTGGATTTTATCATGTATATTTTATTATTTCATTTATATTTAATTAGTGCATTGTGTATTTCTCACTGTCGTAAGTAGAAAACATAAACATGGCATATGTGTATATTTATGTATTGCATTAATCTATTAATGCTACGTTGCTCAATTGGCAGTTGATGCAACCATGTATATATTTGTACATATTATTTTATTTCTTTTATCTCGGCTGACGGCCTTGATAATTTTACTAGCGCACTGATACTGCGCTTAGAAAAGAGGTATAAATTATCTCCCCTTTAGTCATTCTACTGTGACGAGAGTTGCGCCCCTTGAACAGACTCTCTCCCCATTCAAGCATTCCATTGTTCTCGACCAACGGTCGTATGCCCACCGCCCACCCACCCCTTTCTCTTCCACTTGTGTCGTTGATTTGAGATTATTATTTCCCCTTTTATGTACATTTCTATATTGCTACTATCAGCCATCTATTTTCCAAATCCCATTTGTCATCGTCTCCTCGTTGTACTCAAAAGCAATTTTGACAATCTGACGAATGCACCTCAGTCGAGGGCATCGATAAGATGCATGAGAGACATGTCCTAACTTGTCTTTATTTATTTGCAGCCTCCCTCAGGTGTCTGCCTATTTATTTGGCATTGTCTGCCTAGTCAACTGCCTATTGCCTATTTATCGGATCAATTGCCTGTTGCCTATTTACTTAGTGCTATTCAGGACTGCACTACTGCCTACTTGCTATTGAGTATCATCTACTGCCTACGTGGATCTACTCAACTCTACTACTTGGCGCTATCGGCTCCACTTGCCTGCCTATTCGACAGCCCACCTGTCAACTTATTAGGTACGACGTCCCTATAGACCCAGAGTCTGTGCGAGACGTCATAGCTACGCCAAACCCTCCGCAACTCACTGGACTTATCCTGTTAACTACGCTGCTAACGACAGACCCGCTGTGCCCGCAGTACACTTGTGCCCACGGTAGCTGGCCACCAGCCCTATTGTGCCCACTACAGATCTCAGAACTTTGGATTGAGACTCCACAAGAACTGTATCACCGGCGTCCCTCTACCCGCTAGAGCGCCACCTTCAGCTCAGCTGCAGAACCTCAAGCCAGGATCACAGCCAGCTGCGGCATCAACAGGACAACCAGCTAAGTTCAGAAGACAAAGTTACATACTCTCTTATTAGGTGCAAGAGTGATGATTAAGTTTAGTACTAATCAGAGATAGATGCAAACCCTCCCCCTTTTTATTCTTCTATGTAAATATTTATGTTAATAAATATTCTTCATTTTTAACTTTGTATCTTTCTTTCATTGCTTGTCTCGTTGCGTGCCTGCTCCCGATTTATATTCTGACGGGTTGGTGTGTGATAATTTCAAAAATAATCATCCCCTAGACATTAAACCAGCCAAACACACGATCACACTCCCTAACCTGTCACAGTAACATACGCCGCTATTTAGTGAACACTTCCTGAAAGACACAGTTGTCCAAATGGGGTGGGTGGTTGGGTGACGTAGAGAGCCGCGCTCTTTGTCGCCGCAAAAGTTACGTGGGGTAACTCTAGTCCGACTTGCAGAAAAAAAAGCGTTATCTTTCCATGCCTTTAACATCGAGGGCTAGAGAGTCAGCGTACGTACACTAACCAATGACCTGATTTTTATTTTATTTCATCACTTTAAAAAACAAACTGTTTAAGATGTACCTGTTGAAACACTGTTTAGATTATCTATATATATATATAATTCTCTTCTTCCCTCAAAAGTTTAAACGAGTAGTAGGAGTAAAGGAAATATCACTCTGCGGATAGTCCACGACAAAACAAGAGGGGGGAGGGGGAGAACACGTAGTCATAAAATAGCAGGGCAGGACCGTTGTAATATCACTCTTTTTTTTTTCTCTACCTCACTTTAAAAAAAAAGTGGGGGGGGGGGGAGTAATCTACTCTGTAGTAACTATCGAAGCGACAGAGCACGCTCAAGAGTTTGAACGCATGGAAAGATCACTCTTTTATTTTACTCGGACGTAGGGAGTTATCCTAGGTAATTTAAGAGGGAAAAAAATTAATAAATTTTCGTCTGTATATTTCAGGAGATTGGTATGAGTTTTTAAAAGATTTTAATAATTTTCGGATATTTCCAGGACTTTTTCGTATATTTTGCAATTTCAGGAGATTTCCAGGACCTTCTGTTAAATCGACAGGAGGCCGCGGGAAATATGTTATAAGTTTTAAAAAAAATTAAATTTAATAATGTATACACCTAACATTTGAGCAGGTCCTATAAAACTGCTGGGCCCACTGCGGTCGCATAAGTTGCAGTGGCCTAAGGTTTGCCCTGCAAAATAGCGGCGTATGCTACGCCGCTGGTCGACTAGTTTATTTTATTTATTTTTCGTTATCAAGCTGCTCTGTGTCTCTATTGCGTTTGTTAAAGAGCTACTTGGTGACATTATTATTGTACTAAAAGTTTGAGCTAGTTGTGACGTCATGTGTAACTATTATTTAATATCTAGAGCCGGGAGTTCATGTGAGAATCTCTCTGCCGTCTCATTAATACGTCAACACTCATGCACTAGTTTATGTACGGAGAAATGTGGAGCTGGCATCTAGACCAACACCATTAGATCACTTTCTAGATGGTCATTGGTGACCCTTGAACTTTGCTTGGATCTAAATTGTCCTTCAAGTGTCTCTAATGGAATTCTACAATTGAAATGTCTGCAGATGAGGTGATTGGCAGAAAACCAATAGCGCCAAGCAGTTCACTGAGACTCTTGAGCAGCTAGTTCCGATCAGCATTAGCTGCCAACGTCACTGATAATGTTATCTCTAGAACGAAATGGTAGCTAGTTTAAGTAGGAGTTTGTTTCGTTTGTGCAACGGTTTGAAATCAGTGAAGTTTTTGTTCTCTCAAATGTTAATGTTTGTTACACCATTCAGTCCGAAATAGATTTCATGCAGATTTTCTAACAACGCTA
The DNA here is from genome assembly GCA_036873155.1 of Biomphalaria sudanica. Taxonomy (NCBI): domain Eukaryota; kingdom Metazoa; phylum Mollusca; class Gastropoda; family Planorbidae; genus Biomphalaria; species Biomphalaria sudanica. The sequence continues at coordinate 2,677 of JAZGLO010002340.1, read as the reverse complement.
AGAAACAGGTCTAAACCACTCGTGATGATTTTAGCTCAAATACCTCCTCTGTGGTTCTGACACACTCGCGACACACTGTTTTGAATGCAATGAACTTTGATCGTTTTGTGTATCCGCTCACATTTGTTTCGGTTTATTCTATAACTTATTTCAACAACAAACTTTCAAAGATTTGAGAATCCCGGATAAACAGATGACCAACCAGTTTTTCTGTTTTATTTCCTTCTATAATATTTCACTTGAAAATTTTTAATTGAAACCCGAAAAAGTAGTAAGACCTGGTTAATAAAATGCACAATTTCCATTGTATTTAGTTTGCTTGGTGTTAAATGTCATAAGGCATATGCAAAGACATGACCTATGTATACATCCAATCAAAAAGTTTCAAGTCTCATTAAAGCCGGGCTTTAAAAACGTCCTCAAAGAAAACAAGCCAAAATAATAAAAAAATCCTTTTAAAAAAAAACAAAGCTTATCTCAAAGGGTAAGAACCTCGCACTTAAAACTGGAGCTATCAATAATGTACACGTTATTTCCTTTATTCGATATCAAACCAAATAATGAATTACCAATAATTCATTGACTATTTGGATATTTTTTCATTGATTCATGTTTTGTTTGGTACAATAAGTAATTGTTTAAAGTATCAACTTGATCGGAGAATGCGCAAGAGGGAAACAGCGTTCACAATTATTTGAGGGGACTAAACCCAACAAATTTAGTCATATATGTAAATACTGAATAATTCGTTTCGCCTTGGTGGTATAAAATAAAATAGTTAATTACGAGTAATTAATTGACTAATTTGCTACTTTTTTTTTATTGATTTTATGTCTTGTCTATGCCTATGAACAATTGTGCACAGTTTCAACTTGATCCGAGACTGGGTGTGGGAGAAATGACGTTACACACTTTTTACCTGACAGATAGAGCTAGTTGATAAAAGCTTTGTTCAAACGATACTTACTATCCTAACCGGGCTGTGAGATTGTTGAGCAAAGCTTGTTATCCTAACCGGGCTGTGAGATTGTTGAGCATAGCTTGTTATCCTAACCGGGCTTTGAGATTGCTGAGCATAGCTTGTTTTGTGGACACCGGCAACTATTCAACATAGGATAAAAGTCATTAAATATCTTATTCGCCATTAGACATGTGGACAAAATATAAAGGTTTTGGGGAGGGGGGGTAAGTTTCATAAAAAGACTTACCTGTATCATTTAAATAGAATTTTTAGACGAACTGAAAAAAAGACTAGTAGAACCCATCTCAATCTCCACCACTGCTCTTGACTGTAAGGTAGAGTAAGCGAAAGTAAATAGTTCCAGTCGTCTGCAAATGTCAGGTATCTAGGTTTCGACTGAGATGCAGAAGTAGGGGACTCCATCAGTTTGGTGTAACTCTAGAACACTGACAAGAGCATCTTGCAGATTGTTGGCATTTGACTGGATACACTGGTAGGGGGACATCAACACGCGATATACTTTAGACATGCTGGTCTCCCCTTGTTCTACTCCAACACTAGTTGTGCATCCTAAGAATTGCCCAGGCACTGCATATAATGTACTTGGAAACAAAGTTACAACAGGAAGCGGGTAGCATTGTCGTTTAAAAAACTGGCGCAGGAAATAAATAGCCATGTCAATAAAGAAATCATGTCTTTAAGTTGTTTGTTTTCCTGGCTGATTAAGATAACAAATTCAATCCTCTAAAGACACTAGGGAAGAAGGAGCGCTTGCAAGAATTTGTCTTAGCACATGAAATAAGAAATGTGCCTTTTTGCCTGAGTATTTTATTATGTTGTGTTTTATTTTTTTAAATATTACGGTATGTGTTCTATATGTTTATATTTTACTTTTTAGTCTTCTGTCCTGAAGTGTCTGTAAATTTAGTGATTTTACTAATGGTGTTACACTAGTCAAATTTGAATATTCTTTTGCTATAAATCTCACGGTGAATGACCACATCTAGTAACTGTGTCTCTAATAATTATTATAATTTCGTCTTAATTTAAATAATTAGAAAAGGCTAGGTTTTATTTGAGTAGTCAAACTTTTATCAAGCTATAGCTATTAAGGATCCTTTCCCTGTTTTAACGTTAATTTAAAAAAAAAGTTCCTTTTTGAAAATGAGTTTGAACGACACTAAGAGGGCTGATTAAGGTGCGTTAAGCTGCACTCGTCCAAGATAATAAAGTATTGTTTTCCGCCCTGATGATTGTGGCAGTTAATTGCTTCTTATTGACCGTGAACCTAGATCTTATTTAACAAAGAGTTTATTTAACAAAATAATTCATTTAACAAAGTGTTTATTTAACAAAGATAAGATCTTATTTAACAAAGTGTTTTTTTAACAGAGAGCTCATTTAAAAAAGAGTTCATTTAACAAAGGGTTTATTTAACAAAGAGTAGATCTTATTTAACAAAGAGCTTATTTAACAAAGAGTAGATCTTATTTAACAAAGAGCTTATTTAACAAAGAGTAGATCTTATTTAACAAAGAGCTTATTTAACAAAGAGTAGATCTTATTTAACAAAGAGCTTTTTAACAAAGAGTTTATCAAAGCGTATATTTTATTTAACAAAGAGTAGTTATTATTTCACAAATAGTTTATTTAACAAAGAGTAGCTCTTTTTTAACAAAAAGTTTATTTGATTTGAAACACTTCAGCAATGCATAA